>CP106730.1:24482336-24702653 GCA_025506655.1 Gossypium rotundifolium | reverse complement strand
GATAATTTAGTATTATTTTACGTGTGAATAGTATGTGACATAGTCTGTGTGAAAATTCTGTGTGATAATTTTATCGATTGTGTGCTGAATTAAAAGAAATGACTTAATCACATAAAATGCAAAATCTGTGTGCTGATTGTTAAAGTGTTAATTTGGCATGGATTATTAAAGAGAGAGTCCTTAAGTGGATATTATACCATTGTTTATGCTAGTGGACATTTATGTCCATATTTTACATGATTTATAAAAGGTTTTATAAAGGTTAAAGTTGTAAAATGGTTAATAAGTTATAATTAATTAAAAGAAAAAGTAAAAACATGCATTTGTTCATCTTTTTCACCAAAACTAAGAAAAGAAAGAAGGGTTTGAAGCTCTTTTATATTCGGCACACATTTATCTTGATTCAAGGTTAGTTTTTAATCGATTTTGATAATTTCTATGTTTATGTGATCGTTGCTTCGTGTTCTTTCAAATCCATGCTTTGATTTTAGAAATTGATGGTGATTTTGAGTTATGTCATTGATGAATTCTTGAGCTTTGTGATAGTTTATGATGAAATATGAAAGATAGGTGAAGGATTAACATGTGTTGTCTTTGGATTTTTGATGAAATTGAGTAATTTGGACTAAATTGTGAAAATAATATTTTGAGGGACTAAGATGTGAAATAAATGAAATGTGTGGACATGTATTAACATAGAGAGAATTCGGCTAAGCATATGTGTTTTGAAATTTTGTGTATTTGATGATTTTGTGAAATAGGGACTAAAGTGTTGAAATGTGAAAATGTGAGGGCTATTTTGTAAAATGCCCTAATTGTGTGTGTGTCGGCTAAATTGAATGAATTGGTGATTGAATGGATTGAATTTAAATGTGTATAGACCAAGAAAAGAGAGGTTTGGATCGAGATCGAGGCAAAGATAAAGTGCTCGATTAATCGACTGTTTCGATAGTTCAAGTCCGAGGTAAGTTCGGATATAATACATGCTATTAATTTATGTTCCATGTGATGTAATTTGAATACATATCTATACAATTATGATCTTAGAAATGCTATGTACTGAATTGAATTAGAAAGCACTAAGTGTGTGAAATTAGAAACAGGATGGAAATGATGGGCACTGTGTGTACGAGATGATAGAAGTTTTGGCTTATGGAATTGGCATTATGTGTGTGATACTGATATAAGCTCGGTTTATCGTAATGGCACTAAGTGTACGATGACAATTATGTAAAGTTTACATTTGGCACTAAGTGTGCAAAATAAGCAAGAATATAGCAAAGAGTGATCGAATGATTTTGTAGCATGGTTGGTGAGTACTAGGTGTTGACAAAGGTATGTAATATATCTATGTGTTGGATGAAATTTGAAACTATTTGAATGGAACTCTATGTGAGTATAGAATAAGTTGAATTTGTGCATTAGTGGAAAATTATCTATGTGATGGTTGCATGTTTATATTTTGGTTTGATTCATTGAGTAAATAGTATTGTATTTCAAACTTACTAAGCTTTTTAAAGTTTACTGTGTGATTGTTTCTCTGTTTAACAGTTTCAGTAAAGCTAGCTAGGATCTGGGGATCGTCAGCATCTCAATCACACTATCGGCAATCTATTTTGAGTATTTTTAGAAAGATGTACATAGTTGAAATATGGCATGTATAGGCTAGTTAATTGAATCATAATTTGTGATGTGTAAAAGCCATGTGATGTGGCTAGATATATGTTGACCTTAAGCATGAATGGCTATGATATGTGACACATATTTTGGTATGGCTTGTGAGTAGAGAAAATGACTTATGGATGTTAAATTCACTGATCAATTGATACCTTTGTGATTTTGTGAAGTTATGAATAACTTATATTTAGATTTACATGGAAATTGGTTGAACAAGTTGGCATGTTTAGAAATGAGATGGAACAGAATGATATGATGTTCATTTGATGTATCTTTAGTTGTCAATTGAATGGATATGTATGCTTGTTTATGCTTGTAAAGATTGACCCTTGTGTGGGTGGTAAATTGGCCTTGAAAATAGCCTATTTTATCACGGTTGTGGCACACGGGCGTGCCCAATGACCGTGGGTGAATGACAGTATATAGCCTAATAGCACACGACTTTGACACGGGCGTGTCAACTAGCCGTGGGCATAAGTCAGTAGCTAGCTTAAGAGCACACGGCCATGACACACGGGCATGCTTGGTGGCCGTGTGGGGAAGTCAGAATGCTTGCTTTGTTTTGGCATGGCTTGGACACATGGGGGTGTCTGGTAACCATATGAGGCACACAGCTTGGTGGCACGGGCGTGTGACCTCAACAAATTTAATGAGTGTCTGAAATTTCTAGAACTTTTGTAAGTGTTGGTTTAGTCCCAACCCCTCTCTAGCATGTGTTTGAGGTTTTGTAAACCTCAATAAGGGACTATTTTTTATGTTTTGGTACTATGATGATGATTGACTTTGTGTCGTAAATGGGATGTGAAATGGTTTGATTGTTCAATAATGCCTCTTAACCCTATTTTGGCGGTAATTTCGGGTTAGGGGTGTTATAGAGACATAGCCTAAAAATAGTCCACACGGGAGTACGACGGTCCACATGGCTTGGACACATGGGCGTGTCTTAGGTCGTTTGAAAACTGGAGCCTAATTTTTTAAAATTTAAAATTAAAACAAGTCAAGGGGCTACAAGGGCAATACACATGGCCATGTGTGAGGCCACACAGGCGTGTGGAATTCCACACGGGCATGGGAGAAGCGAAAGACATCGCACACGGCTGTGTGACGCGACCGTGTAAAGACTGGGCTATAAATTTCTCATCGAACAAAGGCTGGAGATATATCACACGGGCGTGTGACACGGCCGTGTGGCCCATCGCGGTTTATTACACGACCGTGTAACCTATTAAAACCCTAATGCTTTTTCTTTCTTCTTCCTTCTTTTTCCAAAACCCCCAATCCTAGCTTCTACCTCTCCACTCCAGCTCCGCCACACCGTCGACCGCCCCCAACCTTTTTCTTCCCCTTTCTTCTTTTCCTTTGCACCATAAAACCCTCCCTTCTCTTTTCTCCTCCTCTTCCCTTACGCGACCAAACCCCCCACCTTTCCCCTTTCCCCTTCCCTTTTTCCCTTTTGTGCAGCCCCGACCCCGTAGCCCTCATCCCCCTCGACCTCCTCGCCCTCCACGCCTACACCAGAACCGCCAGCTAGACCACCTCGCGCCACTCGCACCAGACAACCCATGAGCCAACCCAATCCCATCCCCCTCACCGTTGTTCCCCTCCTTCATTGGTCAAAATTTTTTATTATTTATTTTCTTTATTTAGTTATTTTATTCTTATTATTATTTCCTTCAATTATTTATTTATTTTTAGTATTTTTTATTTCTATATTGGTTAGTTTTCTTATTATTAGCTAGTTAACTTTTCTTTTCTCAATATATTTGCTATTTATTGTTATTCTTTAGTAACTCATTGTTAATATTACTACTTTAGCCATTTTATAACCATTATTCGATGCATTCTTAGTATACTATTTTAATTTCTTTGCTCACTAGTTCTTAATTTATTATGTTGAATGATGTGTTCTTAGTTATTGGCATTAGGATTATTTATTTATTTATTTCTGCTTTTTATTACTCTTACTTTTAGAATATAATGATTCTTTATTGTTTTAGCAGTAAATTTTTATTTCGGACTAATGGGATCTTACATCCTTGACTTTGGTGATGCTTGATTTTTTTATTGAAAATCTTTTACGTTTTCAAGTACATCATAACAAATACTCGTGGCAAGACTAAGGTCACCATCCCCGCTTCGAAAAAGTGGAAGGGTCCTGGCGCAACCTTCTCAAGTGCCTCTGCCAAAGTTCGCCATCCTTACCTCAAATTTTTCACGGACCCTTTGAAGGACTAATTTCAACTCCTTCGCGTACGACCACTAGGTTTGGGCCGCTGCATTGACTAGGCCGCATTGGAGCAGGTCCACCTTGCTGATAAGGTTCATGCTTTCATCATCACAACCCCATGGGACCGGTTTTTAGTATCGTCGAGCCTACATATTTGGAGCTTACTTTGGAGTTTTTCTCGACGTTTCACCTTCAACGTGTCATGTCGGTTCATGATGAGCTAGGCACCATCACTTTTCATCTTGGTGGTTTGGTGCGTCATATGATCGTCACAAAATTCGGTGCTGCTTTGGGACTCTACACAGAGGAGTTCATGAGTGTCCAAGGACTTCTTTTAGCTTCATCGTCATATTCATCACTCGCCTTCGCATTGTTGGACTGATCTCACGGGCGGCTTGACACCCTATGATGCTAGTCCCTCGAAGGCGACTTCTCTCTCTCCAGCACGGTATATTCACGCCCTTTTAGCTCGAAGGCGCCGACGACTCACGACGCGTTTGACGATGAGGACCTTTGAGTCCATCTATTTTATTTTATTTTTATTTTATTTTATTTTTCTTTATTTTTATTTTTATTTTTATTTTTAGTCTATTTTCCTTTTATGTTTCTTATCATCTTTCCAAAGACTTGTCTTTTACATTTTGAACTCTATTTTAGTTTTTATGATTATTCCTAATCAAGCAATCCATTAATCTTCTTTCACAGTTGTGTTTATTTTCTTAATAGTTGCTCAGAATCATGCACTTCACTTAGCTATATCCACAATTTTGCTTTCACTATTCCATGAATTTCATCCAAAATTCAGGAAGTTTCACTTCTCTCCCTCTCTTATGATATTCTCATTATATTATTATTATCTATTTTGGTACATTGAGGACAATGTACATCTTAAGCGTGGGGAGGTTAATCATATCATTATTAGAAAATCCCTGAATTATGTCTTATTCTTAATTAATTTTCTCATATTACTATTAAAATGAATTACTATTGACTTATGATTTTTATTGATATGTTTTGGATTAACTCATAGGTAATTGTGCGTTGATTGTTTAAACTTTAAGACATTAGAGAATTAAGCATGATAAGTCTATTTTCAGAATAAAAATTTCTAGGTTGTTTCCCTAAATTTAAATATTACCTTGAAGTTTGAGATTTACGAGATTGATATCAAAAACTGTAATTTTTGTGAGATTTTGAGCCTTTAGATCATACACTTTTCTTGCTCTTTATTATTGGTTATGAGTGTGTCAATATTAATTTGTTATTCTAGAACTTGCTTCGATTATGCATGTCGAGACCACACATTTGATTTGATATACTGAGATGATAAAGGCACTTAGGTTTTAACCCACTTATTCCATTAAAAGCCTACCTTCATAATTAACCCTTAGCGAACCCCTTTGAGCCTAATAAACTGTTTCTTGACTCACCCATTAATATTAACCCAAAACTCATTTTTGATTCGTTGTTCCCATTTTATTGACTCCCTTTTTATCGATATTTGATTTGGTTAATTGCCTAACTATGTTCTTTTGTTTCAGTTGTTAAATTTTTTCTTATTATCCAAAAAAAAAAAAAAGTGGAAATATACATATTCATTTATGTTGATTATTACTAGTCCTTTAAGTTTGAGCTTAAGTAATTAATTTTATTTTCTGAGAAGAAGCTCGTGATTTGCTTTAATAATTTCGATTGATGTATTTTTTTAGTATTAGTTTATTTTTTCTAGTAGGTAATTTATCAATTCGATCTCGATTCTAACCTTCTTTTTCAGCCTTTATCCACACCTTTAGCCCAAGTCCCATTACAACCCTTTAAAAACCTTTTGATTTGTGTATCATCTTATTTATAGTGGTGGAGATTTGATTTTCATGCAAGCCTATGGTAATGACTTTTCATGTTTGACTTTTGAGTGCTTAATTTTTGAACCTTAAACACTTTGAGTGATTTGAGCGAATCTTTAGTGAGGATGTCGAATCTTGCCAGTTTTAAATTAAAGGTAATTATTTAGATAAGAGGAAACACCTATGCTTTCATGCTATAAAAATCTATGACTTGGATTGTTTGAATCTTTAGTGCTCTTTTATTTAAATTATCGATGTACGATTATTTGTGAATTATGATAAGACATTATTGATGAAAATTATGAATTGAGAAAGTTTAATTTTAATTGCGAGTTGAAGATTTTGCTTGAGGACAAGCAAACACTTAAGTGTGGGGATATTTGATAAACCATAAAAGTAACATATTTTAATCCAATGCTTAGCATGTTTTTGGATGATTTATCATATAATTTAGTGAACTTGATGCTCCTGATCCTTTAATTTCATGTTTCTATAATTAGGTGAGCATAGGCAAGCAAAAGGAGCGGAAAATGGGTCAAAATCAGACAAAATGGGCTGTCTTAAGGATCCACACGGCCAAGCCAGTACCACACAGTGAGCACATGCCCGTGTGAACCACACGGGTTGGACACATGCCCGAGTGCCAGCCCGTGTCGATCGCGAACCATGTCAAATTTGCACATAGCCTGGGCATTTTTACACGGGCTGATCACACGCCCATGTCCCTGCCATACCATGTTTTGTTTTCACGCAGAAAAAGCCAATTTTTAGGTAAAGCTTATAAATACATACTAGAAGAAGACATAGAGAGACACGCAGAGTAGAATGAAGAAATTACTTGAAGAAAGCCGTCGAAATCAATTCAGAAGTAGGATCGTATGCAAGAGTGAAGATCTCCATCAATTTTCCTTAGAAGTTTTTGGGTTCTTTATGTCTTGTTGTTTTCCTTATTTTGAGATGTTTTCCTTTTACCTAAAATACCTAGGGAGGATGAAACCTATGATGAATCTTATTATTTAATTATCTGAATTACATGATAAATACTTGTTCTTATTCTTAATTTTGTGTTCTTAACCCTTGCTTTAATATTTTTAGGATATTAATCCAAGTTTGATGTGCATAATTAGTGGAGCAAAAGTCCCTGTTTAAGAGTAGATCTAGCATAATTAAACGGAGTTGATTGCAATCCTAGAAATAGGACGACATAAATTTGTCGGATTAGAGTCAAATCTAATAAGGGAATCCATAGATCAAGTTAATGCGACAATAGGGGTTTTCATTAGAAAGAGATTTAAATTAATCAACTTAGAGTCAGTTGTTCTTAGTCTCAAAAGAGATATTAACATAATTTAGGGATTTTTATGGATCAAGGCAAGTGAATAAATCGTTTAATTCAGAATCATAATAATAAGTGAAATCTAGGTGGATTTCTCATTGGGTATTGTCTCTCTCATTGATTATCTTCGAATATTTTCCCAATTTTATCTCCATCGTGCTCATAGCTAATTAGTTAGTCAAATTTTAGATTAAAACAAATCCCCTTAATTATTAGGCTAAATAATAGAAAGTTATTACTAGTACTTTTAGTACTTGTGGATACGATATTCGGACTCACCATAGCTATACTACTGTTTGATAGGTTAGCTTGCTTTTGTCGAATTATTAATTAGTTTTGAGACCATCACCCTTATTAAATGCCCCAACGGACTTAGTACAGTGACCTCACTCATATGCTCTCAACCAGTATACCCAAGTTTTTAGATACGATACAAGCTATGTAGGAGTGAGTGGATCCTATATCTATCAATGTAGTATAAGGTACATTATGAATAAAGAATGTACCTGTAATGACATCTGGAGCATCTCCATCCTCTCGGCGACGAGTAGCATAGACTACAGCTAGCTGTATCGCCTTAATATGACCAGCACCTCTGCCCGATGCTCTCTGACAATGACCCAGACCATTCCCACCTCTAGCCTATGGCCTCTCGGTGGCTGCTGAACTACCCTTGTTGGTGGTGCAATACCCATGCCAAAAGCTTCAATCTGATCGGACCTCCGTGGACACTCTATTATAGTGCTCTAATGAACCGCACCTGAAACAAGCTCCAGTTCTTTTCCAACACTCACCCTGATGGTGTCTACCACAATCAGTACACAAGGTTGTCCAGTAGCAGCAATAGGAGCCCCAACTCTATTGGCCCATCAACTCGGCCTTTTCTTAGGCCTCTGAATGGAACTCGAGGGCTCCGAATCCCTCTTATTCCTACCTCTTATCTATTTTGGCTCTCAGTATGCTTCAATTCCTCGGCGATCTTCGCCTTATCGACCAGTGCAGCAAAGTCTCGCTCTCTCTGTGGAGCTATCAGTACCCTTATATTATCCCTAAGGCCATCCTAGAAGCGAACGCATCTCTCATACTCAGTCGCCACCATACCATGCGTAGCGGCTTAGTCGCAGAAATTTGGCCTCATACTTGGCCACTGATCTATCACCCCGAGTCAAATTCAGGAACTCTCTCCTTCAGGCTTTCACATAACTGGCACCTACATACTATCCCTGGAACATCGTCTTAAAGAACTCTCAGGTCAGTCGATCGGGTTGAATGCCCTCCTTAACAGTGAGCCACCACTGATTGCCTTTTCTCGTAGCAGTGATACAGCACCTTTTAATTTCTACTTAGAGGTGCAGTCTAGGTCATCCATAATCCTCTCTGGGGCCTCAATCCAATGATTCACCACATTAGGGCAACTCAAGAATACCTCAAGAGCTCAAATTTTAGATCGAGTAGTTTCGTAACTTACCCTCGGCCTCCAGTTCTAGTATTGGGCCCAGCGACCCTCTATAGAATCCTTAACATGGCTTGGGACAGTGCGTCGTCCCTAGCCGCTGGATCATGAGACCGAGTCTCAATCACTGGTGAAGCCGACGTCTCACTTGTATCTGAATTAGGCAAGTTGCCAGAAGATGAAAATCCAGCTCAAGCACCTCTACGGCCTCTACCATGACCTCTTGTACCCCATCCTGAATACCTCTTGTGCTCATTGTCTATTCGCATTAATCTATATTTACAGTTTTATGCATCAGTTTATAGTTCCAGTGTTTATTAACAGATATTTTATGAAAACAGTATAAGAAGTGTAACATTTGTTTTCGTATAATGTAATGTCTATCAATGTCCATCGGTTCTACTACAATATCAGTTATACACTAACTTGAGTTTTTTCAGTACAGTCTATCTATAGTAGTCTCGTTATATACTATCTATAGGATTTCAGTTTAGAACACATAAAAGTTTTAGTGAACTTACGGGATTGGCGTCGGAGACTCGGTGTACCACACCTACTGCGAAAATATTTCAATCATCTAAAAATTGGTGCTTTAAAATCCAACTTTAAAAACCAAAATCCATAGCCGAGTTTTGCAATCTGACTCTGATACCACTAAATGTGACACACCAAATCGGCCTAGACATTATAGTCGAATCTGGCAATGTCATATGGTAGTGTTTTGCAAAAAGTGATTTGTCATCAAAAGAAAATTCCTTTCTTTATCGCTTCTTCACACTCTCTTATGTTAATTTTAAGGCGTGTCAATAAAATTTAAAACGTAATTCATTGTCAAAAAGTTATTCTCTTTCTAAACATTATTAATTTACAAAACGTCACTTATCGTAGAAGCTTTTAAAATAGTTTGCGTATTTGTAAATCGATCATTCCTACTTCTAGTAGTTGTAAGTCGAAACAATAGAAATCCGAAATTAACCATAAAAATCCAAAAAGGCCATTATTATAGTAAATTACCCCAAAATAAAATCAAAATTATAATTAAGTACTAAAATAGAACAAAATGGGTCGTGTGGCCACCGCTGAGTCCTCCGTCGCACCGATCCGCCTATGTTTGGGGATTACCCATATAGTTAAAACAAAAGGGTGAGTTTTCTAAAACACACCAAACCCGGCCCAGAAGTTAGGCCCGAATCTGGTGTGTCACAATAAAGAAAACATATAAAGGATCTTGTGATTCATACTAAAATAGGTGTAATTGAAGAAAATAAGTTTGATTAGAAATATTTGATAAAAATACTACTAATTTCGAAGGTTGATTGATAAATCGATAATTGAAATAGTGAGTTTTAAAATCGTGACTTTTGAAAATATCGTTGATAATTCGAAAGAAAATCAGGGTTAAATTATTTGCAAATGTTTGTATAAAATCCCTTTGTTAATCAATTTAGAAAAACCTTTATTTAGAATTTTTAGAAAATTCCCACTTAAAGTATCTTAAGCAGAATAATAAGCACGACAAAACATAAGCAAGATAAAAATATCCCAAAGGCCTTATTACAACTTTAAAACACGAAATAATAAAGGTAACGAAATAATACGGAAAAGTAGTTTACTAATGTTTGCAAACATCATTTATGAAGTATGGCCTCCACCGAGTCATCCATGGCCCCAAGTCCTCGTCATTGAGCGTTACCTATAGGGATTAAGAAAAGAAAGGGGGTGAGTTACAAGAACTCAGTGTATAATCCCCTTACCGTTGTCTACTAGGCTTAAACCCATTTAGCAATAACTTGGGTCGGAGCCCATTTAGCATAATCTTGGGCCAAAGCCCATTTACAAAATAGAATATATCAAATTAATCAAATGAATGTAATGCAATCCCAAACCAACCTAATAATCCATCCACTACACACCACCCGTACCATCCATCACACCTATGAGGATCAAGTCAACCCACTCCGCCAAACACACCAATCGCAGGCATTATGCCATTTATAACAAATTTTAATTTGGCCAGAATCATATTAACAAACATTTTGTGGCGTACACTTAACTTCTCTTCATCATATTTTCCCATCCCATGCAAAATCATATAAAGGCATCATACATAGCCAACCATGATATTTACAAATATAAAAAACAATAATTAATTCAGAGATTCATTTCACAAATTTGGCCCATCATAACACTTTGCAAATTGGCCCATTAGGAAAATCTATCAAATCGGCCCATTAAGGAAATATATCAAAATAGCCCATTAAGGCAATATATCAAATCGGCCCATTAAGGCATTTCCGTAATTCGACACTTTTAGAGGCATTTCAGTAATTCAGCCTGTTAAGGCATTTTGACAAAATCGGACCATAAGGGAAATTTTCGATAAATCGATAATCTCGCAACCTAGGGGTGTAATATCCTGATTTTGTGGGTCTGTGCATTTGGTATGTTGCATGGCTAAATTAGTAGGTTAAGGCTTTAAGGTGTGAATTGGTCTCAGATTTGGGCTTTAAAATCGGGGATAGATTGTTTAAAAAGAGTGTTAGTAGTAATTAAATCTAAATAGTTATGTTTGGTAGCAAGCTGGGCTCGTGGCCCAAAAATCTGGAGTACTTTGAGTGGGCATTAAGGTGGCACCACTTAGGGGGATTATTGGGCCATGTGTGGCCACTTGAAGCCCAAATGGATGGGTCAATTCCGGCACTAAGAAGGGAAGGGGGTGGATGGCACATTGGTTTTAATTTAGGAGCCTTAAATTCTTTTATTTTGTGTAATTAAAAGATGATAGTTAAGAGGGAAGAGTTGGTTCTATTGTGGGCTCTTCAAAGGGTGAGATAGGGATGTGATAGTAGATGGAGGAGATAGGGGATAAAGGCTATTAGGATAGGGGGAGAGTTGGCCGAAACTACAACTCTGAGGTGTGTGCATGTGTAGTCAAAATTGGTAGCCAGTTATCATCTCTTTTCATTTGTTTTTCTCATCTTTTCTCTGAAGCTAAATTCTTTTCTTCCATTTTCTTTAGTTCTTCCCAAAACCAAAACTCCCTAATTGTTTCTCCTCTTCTCGAAAACCCTTTGAAAACCGAATACTCCTTGTGCACATTTTCTTTCTCTTTAAGCCAAATCATCAGGTGGGATCTCTGTTTCCTGAAGGTGCACCGTAAGCCAAATACTCCTCTGTAATCCGGTGAGTTTCAGTAACAGGATTTCTTTCCTCTGTGATTTCTCTATTTCTATTGAGTTTCTAATCCGAATCACTTGTACTTAGGCTCTGTCGATTTCCCCTCTCTATCCATAGAAGCTGAATCTTGCCTATCTATTGTCAGAAGTGTCGATTTGGTGGAAAAGCCGAAGGTAGGTGGTGGTAGGTTTGATCGAAAAGCCTTTCTTGATTCTTTCCATTTAGCCGAATGACATATAGGTTGGGATGGTTGTGATTTTCGATTCGTTTAATATTTGGGGAATGGCCAAATGTAGGTAGGTTGGTAGTGGTGTTTTCTCAAGGACATTCGGGATTCAATTAATCAGGTAAGAGTTTGTTTTAAGCATTAAAATTGTTTGAGTAATTAGATCTCATCGTTTAAATGGTTTAGTGATTAAGGGATTGTTATGGACTCAAATAACAGTCAAGCAAAGGAAGTTGGATCTGTAGACCTAACACCGAAATACAAGAGACCATCAGTATCGGGAGTGCGAGATTGGCCTTTGGAGTGTGGGCTGGCATCGGAAGTAGATCGTAGGCCGATAGTGGTAGTGTCGAGTGACAGTAGCGTAGAAGCAGTAAAAGCATTAGTTCGAAAACCAGATGTGTAACTCTTACACACTTTCTATGCTAAATATGTTATATGTTATGTGTTGTTAAAAGCCGGAATGATGGCAATGGTTACTAAATACCCCTATGAGTAAAAGCGAGGATGCCGGGTAAGTTATTATTGTTTCTCACGGTAAGAAAGCATGTTATTTTGTATTCATAAATCTTGTATGTTAAGCATGATCATACTGATATTGTTGGCATATATATGTGTTATGGGTGATGAGAGGAGGGGGAAGTATGATCTATCAGACTGTCACCAGTGATTTGGTATCACACAGTGGGTTGGCCCCACATATTATAAATAAATTGTGACTAAGTCTCAGTGGTTTGGCACCACCAGTGGTTTGGTACCACATACGCTATTTTCGTAACTTCGGTTACCAGTGGTTTGGTACCACATATAATATCTTTGTAACTTCGGTTACCAGTGGTTTGGCACCACCAGTGGTTTGGTACCACAAGGGGTAGTTTTGGGAGATATGGATGGATACCTAGGTTGATGGGTTGCATGACATGCATATTTGTATCTGAATTTATGTAAGAGCATATTTCCATTTGAGATGGAGACTTACACACTGAGTCTAGGTGACTCACCCCTTCCATTATATTTTGCAGATAATCCTTAGATCGTGGATATGGAGCCGGAGTGGACTCGAGGTGGCCATGCTCAGCATTTGGTTTATTACGCAGTTTTCCATTCGGACTTGGTTATTTTATTTAATTTTGGTTTTCAATACTGTAATAAGGCCGCTCAAGTTTAATTTTTGGGTTTTATTTAATTGGTTCTTTAATTTGTTTTAAGCATATTCAAACGTTATGAAGTGGTTGTTTTCGAAACCTAATAAAACACCTGTTTTCTAAAGTGATGACTAAGTAATAGTTATGAGGTAACAATTAGGCAATTAAGCAATTCTAAAACAAGTTCTAACGCATTTTAGATGTCACAAGATTTAACTTTGTTTTCTCTAAAATCTCACGTTGGTTTTCTTTCGAAAATAAAGTTGACAAATCGGTTTTCCAAACATTTTCTTCTCTGTGGCACGCCAGATTTAGTTGTAGTGTTTGGACCGGGTTTGGGGTGTTACATTTTGGTATCAGAGCCCGGTTCAAAAGCTCGGTTGTGGGCTTAGGGCCCAAAGTATGTTTTAAGAGTTGGTAAAATGGTTATTTTCCGGAAAGCATGGTACCTGAGTCTCCGGCGCCGATCCACCCAGGTAAGTACCCTAACTTTTGATGTTATATTTATATGTTGGGCTTTTGGGCTTTAGACGTGGCTAAGCATGTTAGTATTGATGGACCCTAGGGCTAGTTTATACAACTTTTAAAATAACATAAGATTTAAGTCCAATCAAACAAACCTGTGAGTAAGTCACCGAGTTACGGTGTGGCAACCGCCATGCGCATGTCTAGGATTGGATTCAGGGAGAGCTTGGTATTTAAGCAGTCCTAATGACTCACCTCCTCTTCGCTCGAACCCTACCTGGTGTGTAGTGACTATTCACCCTAACCATGAGGACTCGTTCACAAGCTAAATCCAATAATTAAAACCCAAAAGGGACCAGCCACACTGTTTTGTAAGAACCTTAGCTTTGAAACTACCAAATTACCCCTGGATTTGTGAAACTACCCTAGCTTTGAAACTACCAAATTACCCCTGGATTTGTGAAACTACCTTAGATTTGGAAAATGACCAAAGTACCCCTGGTTTGTAAAATTACCAAATTACCCCTGACTTACAAAATTATCGAAACGCCTTGAGTTGTAAAATTACCAAAATACCCCTGCCTTGTAAAATTACCAAAACTCCCTTATTTTGGAAAAAATTCCCGAAACTGTATTTTGGAAAATTATGAAAATACCCTTATAGGTTAAAGTTACGAAAATACCCTTGGGTAGTGAAATGATAAAAAAATATCCCTGCTTATGGAATGTGGTCTATGGATGTTGTTTTTGTGATAAATGTACTTAGAATTAGGAGATAAGCTTGAAACTAAAACTTTAGATAGGTTCGAATTCGAAAGAATCACTTTAAAGACTATTTTTCGTAAAATTATTCGTGGATAAACAGTGAACAAAGTTAATAATTCATAAAATTCTTAACCAGATAAATCGAATGAGAAGAATGAGTACACGAGGTCGTGGACGTCCACTGCGTGGCCGTGGTAGGGGTAGGATGGCCTGCTTGAGCCAATGTGGTGCAGCCATGGGTCCGAAAATGTGATGCGGATCTATCGACGATTTAAAGTGAGTTTTAGGATCGACGGTGGTAACGATGTAGTATCTCGAGCAAGATCTTGCGGGTTTTAGAGAGTCATCGTAAGCGCACAAGTGTAGGAGCCCAAAAATCGGTGGCTGAGCGACTCCGAGCTAACGAAGTGGAGGTGTTTAGGGGGTGTCCAATGTAGCTCCCAATACTGCTGAGTATTGGTTGGAGGCAATAGAGTGAATAATGGATGACTTAGACTTCTCAGCTGAGGAGAAGTTGAAGAAGATAGTATCTCTTCTCCGGGATGAGTCGTACTAGTGGTGGCTCACGATTAGGGATGGTGCAGTGGAAGGTGATATCACCTGGGATTATTTTAGGCGACCTAATGTAGTAGAGGACGTCATAAGATGTTTATAATTTCTAGGTCGCCTTACATTGCTTTAATTGATATTGGTTGACACTTTCGTATGTTGCTAGTAGTGTGGTAGGAACTCGAACTTAGCCTATGAGATATCTCTAGTCTGTGGTGGTAAGGTGGTGGTAGAGTTAAGAGCCATGTTTGCTCACCTTAGTTTGTATGATGATGGAAGCCTATTAGCGGAATTGCTAGTGAAGCCAACATGGATTAATGAGGTTAATGAAAAATAATTGGTGGATGAAATTTTGAACGCATATTCGAAGGTTACAAGTGCAGAATGACGAATTGGAGGGTATAGTCCGAGCAGCGATAGAGTGTTATGTTTTCGGGGAAAAGTGTGTATGCCTAAGGATGTGGAGTTAAGGCGAGTTAAGATTTTGTAGGAGGCACATAGCAGTCCATATGCTATGCATCCGGAGGTAGTAAGATGTACCGTATGCTATGGGAGGTAGTATTTGCGGAGCGATTACTGTGGTCGGGCCTTAAGCGGGAGGTAACGAAATTTGTGGGTAAGTGTCTAACTTGTCAGCAAGTCAAGGCTGAACATCAGTTGCCGTCAGGTCTGTTGCAACCGATTAAGATTCCACAATGGAAGTGGGAGAGGATTACCATGGATTTTGTGAGTGGGCTACCCCTTACGCCTACCAAAAAGGATTCAATTTGGGTGATTGTGGACCGTCTGACGAAGTCTGCTCATTTCGTACCTGTGTGTATGGATTATTCTCTTCAGAAGTTAGCAAGACTATATGTAGCGGAGATTGTGAGGCTGCACGGGGTGCCAGTGTCGATTATTTCTGATAGAGACCCTAGATTTACGTCAAGGTTCTGGAAGGTTTTGCACCAGGCACTAGGCATAAGATTGGATTTCAATACAGTGTTCCATCCCCAGTCAGCTGGACAATCGGAGAGGGTGATTCAAGTTTTGGAGGATATTCTAAGGGGTTGTGTCTTGGATTTCAAAGGTAGTTGGGAAGAATTCTTACCGTTGGCGAAATTTATGATAACAATAGTTATCGAGCAAGTATTCGAGATGGCACCATCGAAGCATCAGTGTATGGTCGGAAGTGTCGTACCCCTACATGTTGGACGGAGTTGGGGGAGCGGCATTTGTTAGGTCTAGAGTTGGTTGCTGAGACATAGATAAGGTGAAAGTGATTCGAGCTCAGTTGAAAGAAGTGACGGACAGGCAAAAGTCTTACGCCGATCTTAAACGAAAGGTTATAGAGTTTACGGAAGGTGACAAGGTTTTCTTAAAGGTGTCGCCGTGGAAGAAGGTTCTGAGATTCGGTAGGAAAGGCAAGTTGAGCCCTAGATTTATCGGCCTTATCGGGTGTTGAAGCGAGTAGGACCGGTGGCTTATCAGCTCGAGTTGCCACCAGAGTTGAGTCAAATCCATGACGTGTTCCATGTTTCTATGCTTAGACACTATCGCTCGGATCCAACGCATGTTGTGCCAGTGGAGGAGATTGAGGTGAGCCCAGACTTGTCTTTTGAGGAGTAACCTGTGCAGATCCTGGATCGGGATGTTAAGGTTTTACGTGAAAATCAGTTCCTTTGGTAAAGGTATTATGGCGAAACCATGGATCGAGGAAGCGACATGGGGCCGGAGGATATTATCGTCGACAATACCTCAACTCTTTTGACGGGTAAATTTCGAGGCCAAAATTTATTTTAAGGGGGGTAGAACTGTAATATCTTGATTTTGTGGGTCTGTGCATTTGGTATGTTGCATGGCTAAATTAGTAGGTTAAGGCTTTAAGGTGTGAATTGGGCTCGGATTTGGGCTTTAAAATCGGGGATAGATTGTTTAAAAATAGTGTTAGTAGTAATTAAATCTAAATAGTTATGTTTGGTAGCAAGGTGGGCTCGTGGCCCAAAAATCTGGAGTGCTTTGAGTGGGCATTAAGGTGGTGCCACTTAGGGGGATTATTGGGCCATGTGTGGCCACTTGAAGCCCAAATAGATGGGTCAATTTCGGCACTAAGAAGGGAAGGGGTGGGCGGCACATTGGTTTTAATTTAGGAGCCTTAAATTTTTTTATTTTGTGTAATTAAAAGATGATAGTTAAGAGGAAGAGTTGGTTCTATTGTGGGCTCTTCAAAGGGTGAGATAGGGATGTGATAGTAGATGGAGGAGATAGGGATAAGAGCTATCAGGATAGGGGAGAGTTGGCGAAACTACAACTCGAGGTGTGTGCATGTGTAGCCGAAATTGGTAGCCAGTTATCATCTCTTTTCATTTGTTTTTCTCATCTTTTCTCTGAAGCCGAATTCTTTTCTTCCATTTTCTTTAATTCTTCCCAAAACCAAAACTCCCTAATTTTTTCTCCTCTTCTCTAAAACCCTTTGAAAACCGAATACTCCTTGTGCACATTTTCTTTCTCTTTAAGCTGAATCATTAGGTGGGATCTCTATTTCCCGAAGGTGCACCGTAAGCCAAATACTCCTCTGTAATCCGGTGAGTTTTGAGATTTCTTTCCTCTGTGATTTCTCTATTTCTATTGAGTTTCTAATCCGAATCACTTGTACTTAGGCTCTGTCGATTTCCCCTCTCTGTCCATAGAAGCCGAACCCTGCCTATCTATAGTCAGAAGTGCCGATTTGGTGGAAAAGCTGAAGGTAGGTGGTGGTAGGTTTGACCGAAAGGTCTTTCTTGATTCTTTCCATTTAGCCGAATGACATATAGGTTGGGATGGTTGTGAATTTCGATTCGTTTAATATTTGGGGAATGGCCAAATGTAGGTAGGTTGGTAGTGGTGTTTTCTCAAGGACATTCGGGATTCGATTAATCAGGTAAGAGTTCGTTTTAAGCGTTATAATTGTTTGAGTAATTAGATCTCATCGTTTAAATGGTTTAGTGATTAAGGGATTGTTATGGACTCGAATAACAGTCAAGCAAAGGAAGTTGGATCTATAGACCCAACATCGAAATACAAGAGACGATCAGTATCGGGAGTGCGAGATTGGCCTTTGGAGTGTGGGCCGACATCGAAGTAGATCGTAGGCCGATAGTGGTAGTGTCGAGTGACAGTAGCGTAGAAGCAGTAAAAGCGTTAGTACGAAAACTAGGTGTGTAACTCTTACACACTTTCTATCCTAAATATGTTATATGTTATGTGTTGTTAAAAGCCGGAATGACAGCAATGGTTACTAAATACCCCTGTGAGCAAAAGCAAGGATGCCGGGTAAGTTGTTATTGTTTCTCGCAGTAATTGAGATCTATGAAAGCATGTTATTTTGTATTCATAAATCTTGTATGTTAAGCATGATCATACTGATATTGTTGGCATATATATGTGTTATGGGTGATGAGAGGTGGGGGAAGTATGATCTATCAGACTGTCACCAGTGATTTGGTATCACATGTTGGTTGGCCCACATATTATAAATAAATTGTGACTAAGTCTCAGTGGTTTGGCACCACCAGTGGTTTGGTACCACATACACTATTTTCGTAACTTCGGTTACCAGTGGTTTGGTACCACATATAATATCTTTGTAACTTCGGTTACCAGTGGTTTGGCACCACCAGTGGTTTGGTACCACAAGGGGTAGTTTTGGGAGATATGGATGGATACCTAGGTTGATGGGCTGCATGACATGCATGTTTGTTTCTGAATTTGTGTAAGAGCATATTTCCATTTGGGATGGGGACTTACACATCGAGTCTAGGTGACTCACCCTTCCATTATATTTTGCGATAATCCTTAGATCGTGGATATGGAGCCGAGTGGACTCGAGGTGGCCATGCTCACATTTGGTTTATTACGCAGCTTTCCATTCGGACTTGTTTATTTTATTTAATTTTGGTTTTCAATAAGCGTAATAAGGCCACTCAAGTTTAATTTTGGGTTTTATTTAATTGGTTCTTTAATTTGTTTTAAGCATATTCAAACGTTATGAAGTGGTTATTTTGAAACCTAATAAAACACTGCTTTCTAAAGTGATGACTAAGTAATAGTTATGAGGTAACAATTAGGCAATTAAGCAATTCTAAAACAAGTTCTAACGCATTTTAGATGTCACAAGATTCAACCGCTTTCTCTAAAATCTCACGTTGGTTTTCTTTTGAAAATAAAGTCGACAAATAGGTTTTCCAAATGTTTTCTTCTCTGTGGCACGCCAGATTCGGTTGTAGTGTTTGGACCGGGTTTGGGGTGTTACAAGGGGTATTTCGATAATTTATCATCTAAGGGTATTTTCATAATTTCGTAACCCCAGACTTAACTACTAGTTTGGGGCATAAAAATTGAAACTGTCCATCTGCGTCATATTGACTAAATTGACTATAATTTGAGTTAGGAAGCTTTAAATTTAGATCCGTAAATTTTTCTTGAATCTAGAATCATATATCTTCTTATTAAAAGTTTTCTAGAATTTTTGGCTTAGTCTTTTAGTATAGTTTATTCATTAAAGATTCCCTTGTTTCACTATCCAATGATTCTGACCTCTCTTACCTTAATTTCAAATATCTCACTGTACGGTTTTTATATATTGCTCCCACTTATTTCTAATGAAAATAGGCTTACTAAGGAATCTATAAATATAAATTATAACCCATAATTCACTTTGTAAAATTTTGAATGATTTTTCCAAGACAGAATAGGGAACCACGAAGTCAATCAGAACTAGTCTCACTAAAATTTAAAAATCTCAAAATATAATAATCCTTTACTTGCTCTGTTTCTTTTATAAGAAAATAGACTCAATTAGATTTCAATTCATATCTCATTCACTTTTAATTCCCTTTCTCCCATTTTTCATGATTTTTCTAAATCACGTCACTGCTGCTAACCAAAATCTGTTTTATTGCAAAATATGGTTACAACTACGAACATACGCACGCCCGAGTAATCACATATGTTGATTTCCAATTTTTCGATCTTTCGACCAAATCACAAAACATTTCATGCAAATATTCAGAGAGTTGTGAGATTACACACCATTTCAAATGTATTCGGAAGGGTACGGAATTATACACCTTATTCGGATATCCTAAAGAACCACTCTTCGTTGCCCCTAGAACAATACCAACCAAAAGTTAGCCTTGAATTTCCAAAAGATTTCATACCCAATGTATTACTTACACTTGAATCACTTACCACTATATCCGAAGGATTAGCAAATAGAATATATCGAGTGATTTCGTCCTTAAAACATAATCGATTAGTCGAAACTTCAATCCGATTTGCAACATAGCCAAATAGAGTTATAACGAAAAATCCAAAAATAAACCCTTTACCTTAATAATAGGGATGAATCGAAATGAAGAACACGGTTTGGCACTAGTAGCAAGACAACAAAGAAGGATCGGTAGTTTCGGTTTTCAAGAGAAGATGAGTGAAAAATAATCCGTCACAAAGGCTAGGTGTTTTCGGCAAGACAAGAAAGAAAAGAGAAAATGTCCACTATTGTCTTGAAGTTGCGGCAATGGGAGGAGAAGTTGGAAGAATGAACACAAAGGATGCCAAAAGGAATTAGACCTAACAAGCACCCAAACTATCAAAATGCTCCCATCAAAATTCGGCTACCCTCTCCCTTTTCCAAACCATTATCATTTTTACCAAAAGATGAACATAGACCAAATAAAACTTTTCCAAAACATCCCCACGAAAAATGTCAACACGTTCCCTATTCCTTCCTTTTTCTTTTACTCCTTTCCATCCATTTTTCCTTACCATATTTCCTTAGCCACCTTGCCAAAATTAAAAAGTCCACCTTACCAAAAATACACCAATGGCCGACACTTAGGGAAAGAATACAAAAAAAATAGTCAAATTTTTTCACCAAGAGGGATTCGAACCTCTTCCCTTAAAGCCTTTCATGTGACACCATATCCTCTTTATCATATGCTCATTTATGCAAGTAAATTGCTCTCCTATTTCCATAAGCCTTGATGCCACTTACAATCTCTTCTAAATAGGCTTTAAACACCAAATTTTACTAAGGCCCAACTTAAACCCAAAACTTCCTAGAAACCTCGAACTTTCCAAAATCACCCTTGCAATAAGTTCAACTTGAAATAAAGCCATTCTCTTGCTCTCCAAAAATTTTAAAATGCTTCTATGCTCAAGGCCCAATGGGCCCAATCCTACTAGGCCCAATTTTGGGATGTTACATCACCTTTCTGTTGAGTTTTTGAAAACTCAGTGTGTAATCCCATACAGAACAAACAGACAGACAGAAGGCAATCACAGTCTGGGCCTAAGCCCTTTTCAAAATTAGTGACAGTATCACTTTGGGCTTTAGTCCATCTCAATATAGAGACAGTCATGCATTTGGGCCTTGGCCCATTACAGTACCAATAATTAGTACAGTATCAAAAATATATAGTATACAAGTCCTACCCAGCCAGCCTCTACACTCTATGTGGGGATATAATCAACCCACCCATCCCTACACTCCATAAAGTACCTAATGCGACATTAAACAGTAGTTTGCAGCTGAGCTGCCAGTAAGTTAGGCTCGAAGCCTTTCAGTACACTTCCTCCGATCCATATAAACCCATCCCCATGCAATGCATCATACAATCATGCCATGCCAAATCATGGTATCATATATGTATTCAGTACAGTTTTAACAGCATGCTCAAAATACAGTCGTGCATGTATATATATAAAGGACATGGATATAACAATCATTCAATAAATTAGGGATCTAGGTAATCTTACCGACCCTACAGTAGGTCCACAGTCGACTCTGGCAACCCGTGCAACCTTAACAATCAAATAGTGAAAATTGGGCCCATATGCCCATGTTGTCGACCCTTGTGAGCCCAAACATCCGTGTGGCCTGCACGGCCCAAAATGGCCTTAGCCGTGTGGGTCACACGACCTGGCCCAATAATCCCACACGCCCATGTCATTCACCTGTGTTGGCCCACACGGCCCAATTCGGCCAGGCCCATACGTCGTACATGGCCTGCCTTGTCGACCACACGCCCCTGTTCGGTCCTTGCCACACGCCCGTGTGGTGTCGATAGTCTAACTTTTTGACTTTTCACCTATTTTCGTTTGTAGAGTTGTGTTTACACACCTAGTCTGTTTTTGTCACCTAACCACATGCAAACACTTGAAGTACCTAATAATTGATCAATTTGTCATTCAATTATTCACTATACAGCTGAATTAATCTAAACCAAAACAAGATATTCAACTTTCAACAAAACAATCCTTACTGTCAATCCAATACCAGAAGATTCCCCTCTCCCAACGCGTCAACGACGGTCCCCAGTCCCTCGGTCGACTTCTAATCAAAACAATACACAACCCTTTAAAATTAACTTCAAGTAACAGAGCGGTGAATAATCGAATACTTACCGAAAGAGTGCTAAGGAACATGGAGCAGATGATAACAAACAAAACCCAGAGAAGAGAAGGAACACACGATTCCAATAGCAAGGATGGACAAAACAAAAATAAAAGAGAGAAAAATAACAATATTTTGGCAGCAACAAAGGGGAATATAGGAAGGAGAACAACCAGTAGAATCAAATAACAATAATCGTACAAAAAAACTAGGAGTGGCCGACAGAGAGTTGAGAGAAAAAAAAGCAAAAACCAAATTTGCCAAAAAGAGAAAAATAAAGAAAAGGGATGGACTATGAGTAATTTCGACCAAGAGGGGAAAGGGATTTACTGTCAGAAACCTAGGGAATTTTGGGGAGAGGGTGCCAAAATTTGGAAAAAGAATTCAAGTTCAGTACAACCTCTCATCATATCCCTTAAACCTGTCCTCAAAATCCTCACTACTAACCGTACACTTCCCCACACACCTCAACTTCCTTATTTTTCTCCACCAATCCCACAACTACTCAACCACTCAGTATTTCGGCTACACCAAAACATTCACACGGCATAAGCAGCAAAATAACTCCTTAGTTTGCACATGGACTCAAACTCCAGACCTCTTGTTCATTTGCACTCCACTTAACCACTAGACCAGCAGGCCGATTCTGACATATTTTACCAACATTTATTTATAAGCCTACCAACTAGAGATAGGGTTTTATTCAATTAAAAACAAATATTGCCCAAGCTAAGGCTTGAACCCAGGACTTCTCAGACATTCCCAGAACACATAACCACTAAAGTAGATACAGATTTGTGTCACAAACATATGAAAATAAATATTAAGGATTTTTGGGGCGTTACATTTAGCTTAAGCTGAAACCCCATTTTTGCATTTCGGGTACACACATGTATTGTTTATGCTGCTAAAACAACCACGAGCACTCCTTAACCTACAGACGACATTCCAACACCCAAAAATCAACCTAAAATCACGACATTCCAACACCACAAAAAGACAACCTAAAATCACGATTAATCATGTCTTATGAAACCACCACACTATCAAAGACTTAGAATATCGGACGACAATAGGGACTCTTAAGGAAGAGTTTAATTCTCCTTAAAACTTCGGCTAAATAGGTGGATAAATGATGAATTATTTTAGATTATTTTCAAAGAGATAATTGAGGATTATTCTTTAATTTTAATTAAAGAGATAAAGCTATCAAAATAGAAGAGTGATGGCCAAGTAAGGGATTCTAAGTTAGTAATTTGGCTATAAAAGGAGAAGAGAGGCCATTCTACATTATTTTCTGTTCTTTGAAAGCCTCTGCCGAATTCTCTTCACCAAATCTTCTTTTTTTTTTTTTTGCCAAGTCGAAATACCTTGTGTTCTAGCTGAATCCTCCATCTTTATTCTTCCTTCTCTTTTCTTTCTAATCCCTCCAAAAGTCGAAAGTTGTGAGATCATCATCTAGCCATAGCCGAATCTCTGAAGGTTGAAGTGAAGGTGCAATCGATTTCTTCAAGTAAGGATAAGATCTCATTCGGTTTCATCCTTTTTCTTTTAAGATTTGCCGAAATCTAGGTCTAACCCCATTAATATTGTGGTTGCCGAAATATGGAAGGATCTTTCGGGATTATCAGAGTAGTCGACTAAAAGGAGGATTTTTCGGGATTTAAAGCTTCAAGGTAAGACATGTGAATATTCGGCCAAAGGCCATTTATTATGTTTAAGGATGAAATCAAATCTAACATGAGTCTATAGGTATTTCAACAACTCCCTAAGCAAGTGAATCTTTTCGGGATTTTAGAATCCACAAGGTAAGCATATAAGGTATTCGGCCAAGGCCTATTTTTGGTATTTAAAACTGTTTCTTATTTATTCAAAAGCCGAAAAACTAACCTATGAAGAGATCTAGTGTTTGGCCGAATACCAAAGTTTTCGGGATTTGAGTATTAAGCAAATCGACATTAAGGTAAGTTGTAGTGCACAAATCCTACTAGGATTTGGTATTATGGCGAATGAGTTTTCCATTAAACCTTTAATATGGGCGAATGTAGGGAGTTAAAGATCTAAGGCGATGAGATCGACAATTAACGCTTACCTCAAAACCCCAGACGCTTTCCACTACAATAAAACACACGAGACAACCCCTTACCCCGATTCTTGGTGTTTCATAGAATATCAAATGCTTACCTCAAAATACATAGGTCTCCAATTAATATATTAAAAACTGAGATTACAAGGTACCAAAATCACTTACCACTATAGACGAAAATAGAGAGCGAACTCCGAAAGAGTAAATACGAACGAATAGCAAAAAGAGTAGTAGCATTTGAGAACAAATTGACAAAAGAGGGAGAAGAATAAGGGAAAGGGTTGCCGTCCAAGCTTTTTTTTTTTTTTGGAAAAGAGTAAAAATAAAATCTAACCTAACATATGATAACACTCCAACCAACTAACACTCCACTTAACCACCAGACCAGCAGGCCCATTTTGATATGATTTTATAAATAAATTAATATAAGCCCACTGCTCAAGTATAAAGCTTAAGTAAGAAAAATACTAAAATTTGCCTTAGGACCTCTTACACACACCCAGAACACTTAACCACTGAACTAGATACACATTTGTGTGTCATTTCTACAAAAGCCGAAATAGAAATTTTGGGCGTTACACTTTTACCATATTACACTCTCAGGTTTATAGAAAATTCAATAAACTCCCTTAAGATCTACTAATTAAAAATTTTTAAATGAAAAGATAAGCAAAACATTCTATCATTTATTTATGTATTTTTATTTAGTTTATTTATATATCTATTTTAATTCGAAAGAATTGAAAAATAATTATATATTAAAACGATATAAAATTAAATATGTTTGTATTCTTTTATAAAAATTATAATTGCCTTGACTTAAAAAGTATATAGTTAATTAAATTATTTTTATATAAAATAATTATTTACCATTATTTAAAATTTCATAAATTTAATTAAATTATTTTTATATAAAAATAATTATTTACCATTATTTAAAATTTCATAAATTTAATTAAATTATTTTATATAAAATTAATTAGTTACCATTATTTAGAATTTTTAATGAAAATTTATTAAAGTATAAAATTAAAAACTCAATTTAAATTAAATTTTAAATATTAACATATGTTTGCATAAAAATTATTTAAAAAGAAAAAAAATGTAAAAGAGAAGTAAAAACAAAACATAATTATCATTGATAACAATTTTTGTAAAAAAAGTAAATTTGTTATACCACCTTCGTAGGCCTTACATATGTCTCTTTTAGGCGAACATCACACCAAGCGAACCTATAACATCAGGTGGTTCCATAGTAAGCCCAACGAACCTTTACACACTAAGTGCATAGAACCTCATGTCTATTGATTTTTTTTTACATTTTAAGATGTTGTGTCACCAATTTATAATATCACATCGCCGATTATGTAAGAAGACAATATGTAACTTTGTCACTAGTGAAGTCCCAACACGTAGCACACCCCTATCTCCTATATAAATCTTCCAATTTCACTAAGGATAATAGAACAAAACACTCCATTCCCTAATCACCCATTCTCTCTTTCTTCTAGGCTCTGTTTTATCCTCCTGACACAAAAGCTCTCTGCCCTACTAGGGTGAACTGCCACCGTCATCCTTGTTTACTCCTTATTGATTTCGCAGGTCGAAAATTTTGGTGCAATGAGTGTGGACTCATAATGACAAATCCAGATATCATTGTTCTTCCAACCACTGAACGCAGCCCTCGTGTCAACCACCAGAAATCTCTAAGAGACATTGATCGTGACTAGCCCCATATAAGCTCCATGCAAACCACCCAAAAATGTCAACACGCACAGTTCAACCCTTATCAACAATATTACCAGTGCCCACCACCATGGTATTATAACTATTCCCCCCAAAGCTAAATTAGTGTCCCCTCACTCGATTTGAACTTTAAGAACCCCCAGTTGAGGTTTCAATAGTTCACAAAAATGCCAAACAAGATGAAAGCACTCGAAGAACAATTATTTTCCCATCAGAGAATGTACCAAGAGCAATAGAAGTTTCTTTGAGAGTAGTTAAAAAACAAAGATAGATGTCCTTCATGAATGAAAGGAACAAAAAGATCATCGAGGAATTAAGAGTAGCCATGGAGACTTAGAGACAAGACCCTCAAGAACAAGAAAATGAGATGACCCATTCTACTCACAAACAACAGCATAGTACCTAGAGTAAAAGCAATCATGCGGACCATCACAAGAGCCAAAGTTAGAAATTTAATAAAGATGGTTTTGAAGAGAAAATGCAACAATTGAGAAAAGAAATGCAAGATTTCAAGAGGGCATAGTTGTCTGGCTTGCCCACAGAGCTATGCCGATGTGCCCCTCACTCCATACCTCATCCTTTATGTACATAAAATTATATGACAATTTACGGATTTTAGTATTGTATGCCTATATGCAATATTAATTTAAAATTTATTATTCACATAACTTCAGCAAAACTATGCACTTGAGTAGCAATAAATAAATTATTTATATTTTGGCCTACAGTGTTCTAAATTAAGACTCACTTGTTGTTTTTAAATCTAGATTCAATGAAATTTATACCATAAAAATTTCAGAATTTTCTGTTATGCCAATTAATACAATATATTTTTTTAGTTTTCCCTTGTTTTGTTGTTAGGCAACTTTGATCCTTCTTCACTAAAAAATAATTATCTTTCAGTACGAGACTCATATAATGTTTCCGTTTTTTTTCCTTAAGAGAAGACTCGTCGATTTTTAAGTATATAAATTTCATTTCCTAAATATTTTTTACAATTTGAAATAATTTTTCAAAGTCAAAATAGAGGAACCCAAAATCATTTTGACATTCTCGCACAAAAAATCATATATCTAATAATCTACTATTCCTTTACTTACACTGTTTCTTTTATACTAAACTAAACTTAATAAGATTTAATTTCATATTTAATTAAACCTCTAAATCGATTTATAATTTTTTTTTATATATTTTCAAAGTTGAACTACTACAATTATCTAAAATTATTGTAGTGAAAATTTTACTTATTATCACTCATATCAATATTTAACACTTATTTCACTTATCAAACTAGTACCACATGTTTTGTTTAGGATAATTACCCCGCATTGAATCGCCTATTCAACGAGGTCCATAATTTCTTTTGTTTGGTTCAATCTCTTCAAGGAATTAGCGATTCCGATTACAGGAGAATTCATCGAATGCTCATTACCCCTCCTGCTGAATGTGGGATTCAATGTCGCCCATAATAGCTTTCTGTTTTTTTCAGTAAAAAATACCCTCTTCTTCCCAAATCAAACTTGCATGCATTGTTGAGGGAAGATTCTGGTTTCTAGAGAATTTTCGAAAAAGACAAATCAAAATTTCCATCCAAAACACACAAAGCGTGAAAAGTTTCAAGAAAGGTAGATCTGAAAATTTTGGAATTGTAGAATCAGATGTAGAAACGAAAACTTAAAGAAAACGTTATTAATAATATAAATGATGAAGAGTAATTCGGGAAAAACTTAAAGAAAGCTTCAAAAAATCTATGGTTTTTTTTGGAAAGCTTAAAAGAAAGCTTCAACAAACGGTGGTTAATATATTTTTATTAGCAATTACTTAATTTAATTTAAAATATATTTTATTTAAATAATTTTATTATATAGTAATAATATAAATAAAATATATTTTTTATTTTTAAAGGTAAATTTGTCATTTATGCTCTATTCCCAACCTATTCATTGTCATTATTCTATTTAACTAATCTATGTAATATTTGGGACCTATTCTATTCAATTACAACTCTATTATAGCTTTATTCCATCACAGTCATATTTCATTCCAATGAAACAAACGTGTTGTTAGATTCTTATACAAGATCATTTGGTTGTTCATAACATTATAATTTTGATTATTATTTAATTTAGTCCCTTAAAACTTAATGTAAACTTAATTACATCTTCACTTTACATACTATAATTCATATCACTTTCTTTTCATAGTTTACAATATTTTCATTACTTCTAATTTTATGATCACATTAAAACATGATAAATACCTATACTAGAAATCACTTTCTAATGTTTTTAATACTTGTAGTCTTTTGTAATTATTTTGCAATATTGTCCTTAACATTACAAAAACTAGGTAATTATTATAATTTTCCTTCTAACTTCACTTTTCATTTAATTTCGCTATCACATAACACTTTAATCAAATAATTCATTATAATTTCTTACATCACATTATTGATTTTATGCACTTCACTTTAATTATTTTAATTCTAAGTTTCACCAATTTTACAATTTTGTCCTTAGCATCATGAAAATTGATTATTTGCTATAATTTCCCATATCACCACTTTGTAATTAATTCACTAACACTTAATATTCATTTAAGTTTTCTATCGTAATACTTTATTTCACACATAAACTTTTGTACACTTTATAGTTTAGTCCTTTTACTATTATTTCAATATATCAAACCAATTCATTACATAATATTAGCTTATTCAGTAAATAATTAAACTATTTAGTTGAATCTATACTTTCATTAAAATTAAATAAAGTAAAATTCTTGAAGTACTTACCTTATCTCTTTAATCTCTTCACTTTTTCCACAACTCTCTCCACTTCCAATTTCTTTCTTTCAAGATGATATTATAACTCTCTAGTGTCTCTACTTCACTTCTCCTTTTAGGTGGCAATGGGAATTTTCAAGGAATTTGGGAGAAAAAGTGGGATTTCATGGTAAGGGCCCAAATAGTAAAGAAATAAGAATCCCTTTGTACATATATATAAGTGACATTGGAAGCTCTTCATGCTTCCATGCAAATATCTCATAATAAAATATAACAATTTAATAGAAAATATCTTATAATAAAATAATAATAAAATATTCAACCAATCATATTTCAACACTTTTCTTCTTTAATTATTACATCATATAATTATATATTTTGGGTAATGACCATTTACCCTTCATGTTTCTACAAAATTTCATCCTTGAATCACTTCTCACTTTTGGTAAAATTATGATTTAGTCCCTCATATTTTTCTACTCATTCAATTTGGTCCTACACACCAATTTCATGTCATAAAAATTTGGGCTATTTTTTCTTTTGGTCGTTCAATTTTTTTCTAGCATTTACATTTCAACCCTTCAAATTTTAGATTATCATACTTGAATCCCAAAAATTTTCACATCTTTACGATTTAGTCCCTAATTCAAATTAATATATCACAACATTCTTCTTATTTTAACTTTCTCTAAAATCACTCAACCTTCCTTTTTATCTATTTTATTTTTAGTATATCACTTTATCAAGAAATCAATTGTATACAATCTCGATTTATTATTGATTTTATGGTATAATAATTTTAGGGGTGTTACACGAACAACCTTATAACATCACTTAGGATTTAATCTATCAATAGCATTAAGAACGCAAGAGGTTTAATTCTAACCAACCAACCCACAATCAAGGTTTATTTAAGTTAGATCACATGCCCAAACTACACAAACAATGATGTAGCTTGTCACAAGTATTATAAATCAATCAATTGACTAAATTTCTATTTAACAAGACAATCATTCTAAGTTATCAAATATTGATCACATATTTAACAAATTTGAATAATTAGAACTGTAACATCCCGAAATTGGGCCTAGAAGAATTGGGCCCAATGGGCCTTGGGGGTAGTAGCGTTTAAAATTTTTGAGAACAAGAGAATGGTACTAAGGCAAGTTGGACCTATTAGGTGAGTGATTTTGGAAGGTTAGAGGGCTTTTATGAAGTCCCAGTATCAAACTTTGGCTTTAGGGAAATTTTGGTTTTAGGTGGAAAAAACCCTGGGAGTTGGTTGGTAGGCTTTAAGAATAAAATGTGGGGAAAAATGACAAGTGGAGTGTGTGGTGTAGTGGCAAAGTGATGCTACATAAGAGACAAGGGAGTGACGCCACAAGGAAGGAAGGAGGTCCAAGGTCCAAGTCTTGGCTCTTGCAATTTGGGATTTCTTTTTAAATGGACTCTAGAATTTTGCCATAGGGTTATATTTAGTTGCGCATGGTTTTTGACACAAGAAAGTGAGTGATCTAGTGGCAATGCGTCATTAAGGGTGCAAGGGAGCTTGGGTTCAAATCTCATGATAAGCAATGCAGTATTTATTTTGTAGATTGGACGAGAAGAGTTTGAGTTGGATTTAAACTCTGCTAACGGAGGGATCCCACATCGGTAAGATATAAAGAAGGAAGGTGAGAAGCTAGCTATATATAGAGCATTCTATGAGGAGAGTTAATATACATTGGTGGGCGTTTGGGTGCAGACCTAGAGGTCACCAATAGTAGTGAAGGAAGGGCTACTATAACGTGAGGTGCACGGTAAGGTTACGGTGAGGTTTCGGTTTCCGATAAGTGTATATTAAGTTATGATTAATCATTAGGTGATGTCGATTGTAGGTTCGTGACTAAGGGGTTTGCAGCGTGCGTGGTTACCAGGTGTGTACAAACACTACACACACAAAATCGGCAAAGCCGAAAGTGGCTAAATAAGCCCGGTGGGCCTTGAAGCTAAGTTTGATGAAATGGTTTGGTCAGTTATACGAATTGAATTAGTCATGCATGATACATGAATTGGATTTGTTTTGGGCCTAATGGGTCGTAAGGGAGTGATTTGGGCTTGATGGGCTTATGGGGACGTAGGCATGTATGTTAGGGTTTATGAACCTTAGGCCTAGTTTAAATAACTCTTAAATTCCATAAGACTTAATTTTTCTAATTAAACATGTCTGTGAACAAGTCGCTGGATTAGGGTGTGGCAACGGGCATACGCATGTCTAGGATTGGATCTAGGGAGAGCTTGGTATTTAAGAGGCCCTAGTGGCCCACCTCCTCTTTTCTAGAATCCTACTTGGTGCGTAATGTCTATTCACTTTAGCCGCGAAGACTTGTTGATGGGCCAAAGTTCATAGCTAAAACCCGAAAGGGACCGAAATACCCCCGATTTGTGAAATTACCAAAATACCCCGATTTGTAAAATTACCAAATACCCCCGATTTGTAAAATTACCAAAATACCCCCAATTTATGAAATTACCAAAGTACCCCTGATTTGTGAAATTACTGAAGGACCCCTAATTTACGAAATTACCGAAATACCCCTAATTTGCAAAATTAACAAAATACCCCCGATTTATGAAATTATCAAAATACCCCCGATTTGTGAAATTACCAAAATACCCCCGGTTTGTGAAATTACTGAAATACCCCTGGGTTGCATAATTACCAAAAAACCCTTGGTAGGTAAATTACAAAATACCCTTGGTAGGTAAATTACAAAAATACCCTTGGTAGGTAAATTACGAAAATTCTCCTACATGTTATATGATTATTATTGTATGTGATTTATGATTGTTATCGTATGAATATTATTGTATGTTGCATTCATATGTTATTATGTTGCATGGGGATGGGATTATTCGAAAGGGAAAGTGCAGATAGGATCGCATGGTCACTTGACGACTGTGGATCCACCAAGGCTTTTAGCCACCGAGCGACTATCTTTGCCGAGACCGATAAGTTAGTGCCGCAAACGGTCTTTATAAGGAGTATTGGGATGGGTGGGTTGATTAAATCCCAGGAGTGTAGAGTTGGACGAGAGACGAGTGCGAGGTTGGTATGGGCATTAATGCATTGCATATGTGGTTTTATTTGAGATGGGCTCGGGCCGGATAAATATGATTTGTGGCATTTATGGGTTAAGGCCCAACTGAGGCTTTTATGGGCTAAGGCCCAATTGCCACCGTTACTGAAATGGGCTTTGGCCCGAACTGTTGTGATTTATGTTCGTATTGATGAGGGTTATGCACACTGAGTTTTGTTTATAAATGATACGATACGATGTGATATGAGGTCATTATGGGCTAAGGCCCAAGACCACCGATTTTGATAGGGCTTAAGCCCAATGTGGATATTTGTAAGTGATTTGTTTGCCAAGGGTTGTGCACACTGAGTTTCGAAACTCACACCCTTAATTTTAATGTTTCAAGTAATCCTAAATAGACGGCTCGACATGGGAGAGGACTCGGAGATGGCCACACTACAAGCTGTTAAAATGTTTTAATTTATTCAAATAATCTTATTTTAAATACTTTTTTTTCATTGGATTGTAACAAGGCCTTGTAACTCCTAATTGAATTTATATTTTGGGTTATTATTATTGTTCCAACTACCCACTTAAGAAATTTCATAAAATTATTAAAGATAATATGGTTTTCGAAATAAACTTTTATTTTGGGCTTTTGGGCCTTAAATGGTTAAATAGTAAATCATTTTAAAGTGCGCCTTTAATGTGACATTCTAGATTTGGGACTAACTTCTAGGCCGGGTTTGGGGTGTTACAAGAACTCATAAGCTTTATACAATCAAACTTCGATATCTACTTTGACTAGAAAAGAAGCTTAGAAACCAATAAAGAAAATAAAATACTAAATAAAAAAAAAAAAACTAAGAGTGGCTATGTCTTAGTCTATGTATGTCCAAGTCTTAACCTAATATTGTATATTTATAGAGGAAAAATAATATAATGGAGAAAATAAAAAAAGTGCCCTTAATTAAAAAAAGAAAATTTTTTTCTATATTTTTCAGTAATTTTTGCGTCAAAATTTTAGGTCATTTTTGGATGTTCTCTGGACGCTTTTGTGATGGAATCATGAAATAACTTTAGTTAAATGTTTCAATTCCCTTCAAATAAATATATTATCGGCCCAAAATGGAAGTTTGTAACTCAAGTTATAACCAAAATACTAAAGTTCTGTTGCGTGAAAGTCTAATACACAAAAACTTGCCAAAAATAAACTTTAAGCTCATTTTTCTTCAATTATTCCCTAAAGCAATAATTCAAGGTGAGAATTATCACAAATAATTAGGAAATTATGCATTTATCAAATTCCCCTGTGCTTGAGCCAAACTTGTCCTCAAGCATGAAACTGATGCGAATGAAAATGCAAGCTAAAAAGTACTTAACTCAAATCGACAATTGAAAATATAATTATGTACCAATGAAACAAGCAAACATGTTTTCATGAGTACATTCAAAATCTTGTATGCTCAACAAAATATAGCAGTACCAATGTTTCAAACAACTAGGAAGAATTAGAAACAATAGACCTTCATGCTCTTGTGTGGTTGTCTCCTTAATAATATGCAATGTATAAGAGATATTAGAAAAATCAAGAGAATATTTTCAAATATCATCGTGTTTCCTAAAATCACTAGGTTTCCAAAATCCACAATTTAAATTAGGTATAAAGTATCAAACTTCTTTTCTTTCATAGTTATTATAGAAATTTCTTAATTAGCATGAGATAGAAGAATAGTTCAATCAATCATAAAAGTAAGCTTTTTTTTTTTTTTCAAGTTTAGAACGATTAATTTTGAACGCGTGTATAGATAACAACCAAAGCACCTAGCCCGAATTACTAGCTTAATCAAACCTAAACAATCTTCAACATTACTCATATCTACATTAGCGAAGTATACTAGGAAACATTGAACCATTTGACAAGAAGGTAAATGGCAACCAAACACCTACCCCTGGTTACTTAGTTTAGCCTCTAGTTCTTTTCGAAGCTTATGAAGTAGATAGAGGAGTAATCTATTCTCATGCTTATTATCAAGATTATCCAATTAAGCACATTCATCAATATTCAATCCAATACTCAAACTTGAAATATATCAAAATTTCACTTAGATTATTCTTTATAAGCATGGTTCAAACAAAATTATTCTCTCAAAAATTCTAAAATCGATTATAGAAAGCATACCAATAGAAAAGAACCGTGAATTTAGATCATATGAAACATCTATTATTCTAACAAACGTCCTATCGTTATAAATTAAACCTACACACTCTATATCAAATTAACATGCATGTTTCAAAAATATTCATCACGATAGATTTACAAATTGCAAAGACATATAAAAAAACATTCCAGCATATCATCGAGTTAAGGTTTTATGCAAACTACATGAATTATGCAAAATTTTTACTTAAATAATAATATAAAATAAAATAAAAAAGCAAAAATTTTAAAAAAAAAAAATCATACAAACTAAATTGATTGGACTCCCTCACCTTTAAATTAACATTTTCCTCAATGTTCCAAAAATAAGCGAAGATTTAGGAAACTTCCCTGCTAAAGTACTCATAAAATAAATCGAACTAGACCCATCATTTGCTCTTTTTTAAGCACCAACGACTCATTCTATTAAGGTGTGGTGGTATTTACATGACAACAACTAAAAAAAAAAAAAAAAAAACGAGTAGTCCAAGAATTAATTTCACAGTCACATCTATCTCTTTTGTCCTTGTGTTCAACAAATAAGTCCAACAAAATTGAGAATTTAATTGGAAAAAATCAAATAAAAAATTAAAACGATCTCACCAAATTTTTGAAGTTGCTTCCTTGATCTATTATCAAAAATTTTTTTTATTACGCTTGATTTTGAAGAAAAATAGACAAACGACTAAAATGAGTAAAAGAACCTTTGGGAGGTCAAATATAGGGTATAATATCAAATATATTTTTTTAAAATACCAAAATACCCTTAAAACATGAAATTGGGCTGTCCACTTCACAAAAAAAAACACAAAACTATTCGAGCTAGGGGTCTCTAAGGCATGGGGCCTTGTGGCACTAAGGTGAGCTCATCTTTGGGTTCGAGATAAAAAACATTTATTGCAAGTGTCCTTGATCATGCTAGGGTGCCATATCTTGCATTGGGGAACTAAGGCTTACAAGAAATCACACTAGGGCTCTAGATTTGGTGCAGCAGCTCTAGATCTAGGGACGAGGCTCCACAATTTTGAGCCACAACCCACTCGCCTTTCTTTTAATTCTTCGCATTTTGTTTATTTTTCTCAGTCATTTCACTTCCGTTAGTCCTCAAACTAGCATCCCAAATTCATATGCACCTAATTAGATTCATGAAACACTAAATTAGTTAATAGTACTAAATCATATAAAATTAGAATAAAAATGCTAATATATGCAAATGTGACACTAAACATGCAAATAAACCTAAACATGATATTTTACTTGAAGAGCAATAAAAAGTAAAGCAATCAGGGTCCAAAATATATGAAATATTTGTTTGTCCTTAAACAAAACAAAGATTAATGTACATGAAAATGCAAATGCACATGAAACCTAGAGATGCATTCTATATACAATGCAATGAAATAAATAAATACTATTTAACTATAGAGTTGCCTCTCATGTAAGTGCCTCATATGGAAGGTGCAACCAAAATCACAATGATCCACTCTTCGTTTCACTTTAGAGTTGTCAGCAGAAGCAACTAGAAGTTCACCATCGTTGTTGCCTTCTACAACATTAGCTTTACCGGGTTGTTCTGGTTGTTTTCCCTTTTAATTCACTACATCCCTTTTGATCTTGTTCTGCAACTCATAGCACTCAAACTTAATGTGCATGTGCCCTTTCTTCTTGCAGAAGTTACAGGTTTTACCTCTGTTTGAAGATCTTGATCTACCCTTAAATTTACTGCGAGGATTTTGTTCCTGTGTCCTCCCACAATTATCGTCAGTATTTCGTTCTTGTCTCCCACGAACAATAAGATCCTCTCCCTGAGAGTCGAATCCAGCCACAAGATGCTTCATCTTGTCATACGAATTTAAGGAAGCATAAACTTCATCAACTGTGGGAGATTTGCAGCTATACAAGATCATATCTCTAAAGGTTGATTAAGATGAGGGCAACAACCAAAGTAGAGCTAACCCTAAATCTTATTTATCATATTGAACCTCCATGGCCTCTAGGTCCGAGAGAATTTCTTTAAACACAGTTACGTGTTCGTGCAAATATGCACCTTCCTCCAAACGATAAGCATAAAGACGTTGTTTCATATGAAACTTGTTAGTTAGGGTTCTCAACATGCATAGTTGATGTAACTTTGTCCATAATGCAACGGCGGTCTTCTCTTTCATCACGTCCTATACAATTGCATTCAACAGATGCATATGTAATTGTGTTAAAGCCTTTCAATCTTTATGTTTCTTTTCTTCCTCCATTAATGTTAAAGGCATCTTATCTAACCTTAGCAGGGCATCCTCCAAATCCATTTGCAGAAGATCTGTCTGCATCTTTATCTACCAGAACGCAAATCTGGTGTTGCGATCTAACAGCAAAATATCATATTTCATTGTCGCCATTACTGTGGTCGAGATAAGCAACCTGAAAAGCTCTGATACTAGTTTGTAAAAACTAAACGTCGATTATGGCAATATAGAATTATCGCAAAGCAATAAGAAAGAAAAATAAAACACACACAGATTTTACGCGAAAACCCTTTCGAGAAAAAATCACGGGCAGATGAGAAGAAAGTTCACTAATGTTGAAATTCAAATGATACAAGAGGAGTTTCAATTACATCTATTTAAAAGTTGAAAAACCTTATTCTAATCAATGTCAAATAGAAGATTTTGCCACAGTATTTTATTTCTTAAACAGCAATTTAGGTTATACAACTCTAACACTTTTAATAGTTATTTAGCCATCATCAACATCTTTTATAAGATATTAATGAATCAAATAGATGATATATTAATTCTCAACAACCAACATGGAAAAGTTTCAATTTCGGAGTTTATTCAGTTTTGGTCAAAATTTGATCCGGTTTAATTTATTCGGTTTCAATTGAAATTTGGTTTGGTTTATTTGATTTTATTGAGTTAATCGGGTTATTCAATTATTAATATATAAAAATCGAACCACTAAACACTACATCATACGTTAAGTCATTACTTAATGATCTATTAGGAGGACAATAAAAAACTATATTTTAAGAGCTCAATTGATCACCATTTTTATTAAAAGCTTGATTAATTTTTTTATTATTTCACAAGGAAATTTTTATATTTTTACTTACAAATTCATAAATGATAAAACTTATGGTTTTGATAAGTTATTATTTTTATTAAGCTGGCCTCTAGTTATAATCCGATAATCTGATTATATATTTTGGTCGTTAATGTGAAACAAACCAAACGTGGAAATGGATTGAGAGTAGTGAATTGGATCAAAGCATACCACAAATACTTCATGAGACGTAACTTGTTAGGCTGTTAACAAGACAAGATGCCTTTGCGGCCGAGATGAATGACATCATACCATAGGCTACACGTAATATTTAAACATAAAATAGTATACTATATTAAATGTATGGTATTCAACATATGTTTTGTACTTTTCTATATGTTAAAAAAGAAATGTTTGAGCTTTAAAGAAAAAGAGTTTGGATAATAGCACAAATGATCCTAAATTTTCACATAATATTTTTATTTCAAAATTAACAATTTTTGGTATTTAGAGTTTATAACTATCATGAATTATGATATATCTAGTTAAAGTGATATATGCTCGTTTAAAGAACATCCACAACGAGAGGATTAATTAACGCTGCCAATAGTAGATACCGTCATACGATAAAAAAATGACATTTGCCTCTACATCATTTGTTTGATATGTATCAAATCAATCATGATATGACATATGGTATCGTTTTAGAAAGAGAAAATAAGTGTTTAATGGTTAAAATTTGCTCTAAGTACTATTTTATAAATTTAAAATTTAGTCTATTTACTTTTATTGTTAAGAATTTAGTTTTACATTTTTTTATTTTTCAAAATTCAGGTTCTATGGTTGATGTCACCTTAAATTTCTTCTATCCAATTCACTAGTGTGACATTTTGAAATTGAAAATAATATTCACTTGGAAGTCATGTAACAAAAATAATAACTTTTGTAATGGGCTTAATTAAAAGAAAAATTTTAATAGTATTAACAATCGGACTTGCATTTTAAATTTAAAAAGTAAGGACTAAATTCTTTAAAATAAAAATAAGAGAACTAAATTCCAAATGTACGAAGAATTACATTTCACCTTTTTCTTTATTAAACTTGATATTCATGATGGATGAAATGAACAAATATGTATATTTGCCATTTGTTATATCATAATTAATTTGAATTCATATGATTTTTTATAAAAAAGGAATAAACACAATCCTCTAAATTTGATAACTTTTTATAAAAATTATATAAAATCTGAAATAATATAAAACATTTACTAAAATGCATCTTCGAATAAACTTGAACAAATAAGCATCTAAATTCATTTGATTTTAGACGTTGACTTGTCTAGGTTCATTTTCTAAGTGGTTTTGTGATAATTTAACTTTTATAATTTCAAAATAATTTCTTAACTTTTAGTTTTTTCAAAATAAAAATAAAAACTGATAGATGAACTTAGATTTGCATTTATCAGGATAATTTTCAACATCTATTATTTTAAAAAATTCAAAAATTATACTTTTTTAAATGCATGTTGAAAATAAACGTAAATAAAGACAGGTTAAAGTTCCTCCACCAAAATTTAAAAGAATCTAAAATTTAGAATTTATTGTTTTTTGAAATTATAAAATTTATTAAAATCTCATCCAAAATAAATCTTGACAAAGGGATATTCTGATTCAGATGACTTTGGATGTTTATTTGTCTAACATTCATTCAAGATGTGCATCTTAAGTAAAATTTTGTATTTTTAGATTTTATAAACTTTTTCAATAAAATAGGTGATGACATCATATATTAAAGGTGTTAAAAAGGATAAATTGTTTGATGGAATCTAAGTTTGGGGACTAGTATGAACTAAACAAAGCTCAAGAATTAAAGGTTTGCATGGTAGAGTAGAAAGAAATTTGGAAAGATTAAAAAATTGAAAGGGTGGAAAAATAGAGAGAATATATTTTTTCTTTCTATAGGAATGCTTCATAGGAAACATGGAAAAAATGAAAGAAAAAGAGTAATATTGTTTCCATCCATTGATTGGTAGAGTCGAAAAATTGGAGGAAAGAAAATAAAACATTTTAAAAATAAAAATATTTGATAAGTGTATTATAGGTTGTACAAAAAAATAAAAAATAATAATTACATAAATAAATGTGACACTTGTCACACCTTTAACCTGTAATAGTTCGATTTAGACTCTAGTCGAAATAGTGGTTTCGGGACCACAAATTCGAGTCAGGAAAAATATTTTAATATTATTTTTGTGTTTATAGTATGTGAATTGACATATGTGAGATTCCCGTGATTTAATTTGATCGTTAGTGTGCTTAATTTGAAAAAGGACTTAATTGCATAAAATGCGAAAGTAACTTGCTATTTATCAAAGTGTTAAATTGCCTTGTTCTTTTAATGTGGGTTCCTTATGTGGCAAATTGACCAATCTATAATTGCATGGACGGTTTGGGGCTTATATTATAATGCTTTCTTATTAATTTATAAAGGTTAATTTAGTAAAATGTTAATTAAAGTTATTATTAATAAAATAAAACAAAAGACATGCAAATTTGTTCATCTTAACCACTATGCTTGCATCTGTTTCAAAACAACATTTTCCAGCCCTTCCTCCGAAAGTTGAAAGAAAAAGAAAAGAAATACAAAACCATCGTGGTCTCTTGCCAACACTTTGATTTATCATTTTGAAATGATCGTTTATTTTATCTCCCGAAGTTTTTCCATCCCCTATCTCGCTTCTAAATCGGTAGCAGCGGTCTTCCAGACGTGTTGAAAATTCGAAAATCATGGCTCAAGCTTAGTCTAGCTTCTTTTTCCACTCCCTAAACACCCTATTATTTCTCATTGTCCAAGTCCAATTAAGGTATGTATTTAGCTTACCTCTTCAAGCTTTTGATGATTTTTCATGTTTTGGAGTCAAGTCGGTATGTATTTAGCTATGTAATTTATCAAGCCCATGTTTCAATTTCTGAATTTGATGAAGATTTTGAGATATGTCATTGATGAAATTGTGAGCTTTGTGATGTTAGTTGGTGAAATATGAAAGATATGTGTTAGATTAATATGTTTTGTATTTGAATTTTTGATGAATTTGAGTAATTTGGGCTAAATTATGAAAATAGTAAATTTAGGGACTAAAATGTGAAATAAATGAAATGTGTGGACTTATATGAGCTTAGTGAATATTCGGCCAAGCTATCGTGTACTGAAATTATGTTTATTTTTTATTTTGTGAAATAGGGACTAATTTGTAAAAAATGTCAAATTCAAGGGAAAAGGTGTAATTTTCCCATTTATGTGTGTTTGGATGAATTTTATTGAATATGTGTTAATTTCTACTAATTTAGATCAAGAAAAGAGGAAATAAATTGGATCGGGGAAAATTGAAAATCGTTCAATAGCCGTTTATTTTCATTTGTCGTTGTTCGAGGTAAGTTCATAAGTAAATAAATGTAGTTAAATTCGATTGTACATATATTATTTGTACCGAATTGAATTATTACTTGTATATATATGTGAATGCCAAATTGGTAAAAGTATGGAAGAATTGTCTACGAGCCTGAATCGATCAAGTTACGACGTCCGAAAGCCCTGTACGAACCTTAGGAATAGTTAGGATACATTTGCCATGACATAGGATTTCGATATGTGTTTTCATGTAAGACCACATCTAGGATGCTTGGCATCGATTTTTGATGTACATGTAAGACGATGTCTGGGACATTGGCATCGTATTTGATTCGTGTAAGACCCTATCTAGGACAGTGGCATCGATATGTGATTACATGTAAGACCACATCTGGGACATTGGCATTGTACGAGCTTTTCGACTATCCAAGTATCCTTTTTAATTCTGAATGGTTCAACGGGCATTAACGAGTTATGTTTGAATGTGAAATCGTGATAAAAGGTTCAGGTACATGCCAAGTTTAATGTTAATGAACATAAGGTAAGCTTATTATTTAAAATGGTGATATAAATTATACATGATACAAAGTGAATTATATGTATATATTTGTTCATGAGTATTTGTGCATTCGACCATATGATGTTAAAATACTAATGTATATTTGATGATATACGAATTTGCGAGTGTGATATATATATATATATATATATATACATTTAGTTAAGGTTTGGATTAATTTGTTTATTGAATATAATGTTTATGTTCATTTGGATAATTAATTGCTTATGACTTACTAAGCTTTGAAAGCTTACTCTCTGTGTTTGTTTATTCATTGTTTTCTAGATTATCAAAGCTATAGGAAGCTCTAGGATCGTCAAGGATCATCATATCAAACTATATTTTGGTACCTTTTTAAAATGTACATATTGAAGTATGGCATGTATAGGCTAGAGAACTTTCATTATGTTTTTAAATGTATAAATATAGCCATGTGATATGGCTTGATAATGATGTGTTTATGGATGAGTTTACTCCATGCCTTATGATGCAAAAGTTGGTATGTTTTGATGTGCTCATGTGTGGCCAAATGAAATGGTCAATATTGGTTCATGGTTGATTTGGTAAATTGGTATGATGAGAAATGCTATGAATTGAAACGGATTAAAATGAAGTATGATTTATATATTTTTTATGTGAAGATAGTGATTTGAATTGGTATGTTTGAGTTGTATGTGTATATGGTAATGAATGATGTTGTTAAGGGTCAAATTGTGCATGATTTGATATGATTTTGGCTGCTTTTGGGATATGAATTGATGCTTGTTTGATGCTTGTATGTATGACTTAATTTTGGGTGGCAAATTGGCCTTGCAAATGGCCTATATTTTCCCACACGGTTGAGCACACGGACGTGTGTCTCGACCGTGTCTCTCAAGTTTGCAATTCGAAGTAAGTCAGGAAGCCACACGGACTGGACACACGGGCGTATGACTGGCCGTGTGAGCATGTAACATTCCGGTTTAGACCCTAGTCGGAACAGTGGTTTCGGACCACAAATCTGAGCCAGTAAAATATTTTAATATTATTTTCTATGTTTTTGATATGTGATTAAGCATGTGGTAAATTTTCGTAAGTTAATTTGTTTGTCTGTGTGTTTAATTTGATAAAAGGACTAAATCGCATAATTGGTAAAAGTGGCCTTTTATTTAATTAAATGGCCTAATTGTTGTGTCTCCTTAAATAGGAGGATTTTTGTTGCAAATTTGTCAAAAGTGAGAGTAATGGACGGCATAATGAAAAATATGTTGTTTTATACATATATATATATATATATAATAGTTTAGTTAATGAAAATAACATATTATATGTTATAATAATAATAATAACAAATCTTGGAAATAGTGCTCATTTTACATGTTCTTCCACCGAATATTGAAAGAAAAGAAAGAACTTAAGCTTTGTTTTATTCGGCACTTGCAAGCTTAAATTAATGTGAGTTTTGACTTTGGTTTTTGATAATTTTTAGGTTTTTGCAATCGTTGCTTCGTATACTACAAAACCCATGTCTTAATTTTGAGAATTGATGATGTTTTTGAAATGAGACTTTGATGAACTCTTGTGATTTGTGATGTTTAATAGTGAAAAATGAAAGATATGTGTTTGATTATCATAGTTTGTATCTGAAGTTTTGTTGAATTTGAGTATTTTGGATTAAATTGAGAAAATAATTATTTGAAGGACTAACTTGTGAGTTTGATGAAAATATGGGCTTGTATAAGATATATAAGCATTTGGCTAAGCATATATATATAGTGATTTTGTGTATTTGATGTTTTGAGAAAAATAGACTAAATTGATAAAATGTGCAAATGTGAAGGCTAATTTGTAGATTACCCTAAATATGTGTATTTGGATTGAATTGGATGAGTTAGTGAATAAAAGGGTTAAATTTGAATATGTATAGATCAAAAGCGAGAAATCGGACTTAGATTGCGGAAGGCGAAAGTAATTGAGTAGTCGTATCGTTTTCGTTAAACCGAACTCGAGGTAAGTCGATATACAAATAAAAGTATTTGCATTGCACTATTTGTGAATAAATGAAATTTGAATTGCTATGAATATCCATTGAGATGGATTGTATGTGAACTCTAAAATTTATGAATAAGTCGACAAGTTGTTTAAGTTCTAGAAGTCCCGTTTGAACCTTGGGATAGATAGAATAGTATATGTCATGACATAGGTGTCCGATATGAGAATTACGTGTAAGACCATGTCTGGGACGTTGGCATTGATTCGAGAATTTCGTGTAAGACCACGTTTGGGATGTTGGCATTGATATGAGAATTTCGCGTAAGATCACATCTGAGATGTTGGCATCGATAGGAGAATTTGGCGTAAGACCACGTCTAGGACGTTGGCATCAATATGAGTATTTTGTGAAAGACCACGTTTGAGACATTCGCATCAATATGAGAATTTCGTGTAAGACCACGTTTGGGACGTTGGCATCGATATGTGAATTTCGTGACAAACCACGTCTGGGACGTTAGCATCGATATGAGAATTTTATGTAAGACCATGTCTGGGACGTTGGCATCGATATGAGAATTTCGTATAAGACCACATCTGGGACATTGGCATCGATATGGAATTTAGGTGTAAGACCCTGTCGGGGACAGTGGCATCGATATCTGAGTATATGTAAGACCTCTTCTGGGATGTTGGCATTGTACAACTATTACGAGTCTTTTGAGTATCCTATTCGATTTTGAACGATTCAATGGAAAAATTCTGAGTCATGAAAGATTACGTGAATGTATATCCATTTTAGGTATGTTTGATAAGTACACAAGGTGTGTATGAAAGGTAAGCATCTATATGAACTTACTAAAATGAATATGTGCAATGGAATGATGAGATGATATGTGAAATTATACTTAGATGAGCTATGTGCAGATGTGGTAATGAGTTGAAGTATGTGATAAGTTATGGCTAAACCATTGAGCTAAAATTTATGTGAGATGTATATGCTATGAGAACCATTATTGTCATTGTTTTAGTATGTTATGTGCATTTTAAATTAAGGTTATTTGTATATGACTTACTAAGCTTTTGGAAAGCTTACTCTGTGTGTGTTTGCTCTGTTTTATAGATTGTCAAAGCTAGTGAAGGCTCGAGACCGTTGAGGATCGTCATCACACTACCCAAGCTCATTTTGGTATCTTTTAAAAATGTGTACAGCTAAATATGGCATGTATAGGCTAGATATTTAGTTAAGTATGAGATGTGAACTTAGCCATGTGGTTTGGATAGTTATGTGTTGGTAATATGCTTTAATGAATGTAATATATGATGTAGGTTTTGGTATGGTTTGATAGCGTATGAAGTGGTTAAGTTTATGGTAAGTATATGAATGAATTATGCTTGTGTCTATATAAGTTCTAGACTTGTAAATTGGCATGATTGGAATTGGATTTGAATGTAGAGATTGGATGGTTATTTTGATATGTTCTTGGTTACTAAATGTGCATGAGTTGTATTGGTAATTTTCTTGTAGGTATGACCCTAATGTGGGTGGCATTTTGGCCTTGTAAATGGCCTATTTTGCCACACGGTTGTGGCACACGGGCGTGCCTAGTGACCTGGGGCTAAGTTAGTAGCTAGCTAAGAGTACACGGCCTTGGCACATGAACGTGCCTGGTAGCCGTGTGGTTTCTTTAGAATCAACCACGACCAAAGTACAAGGGCGTGCTTGGTGGCTGTGGAGCCAAAACAGGATTGACAACGGCTAGGGTACACGGGTGTGCTTAGTGGCTGTGGTGTAAAGTCAGGTTCGACCACGGGGAAGACACATGGGTGTGTCTAGCAACCGTGGGAGGCACACGGCCGTGTAACCCCTAAAACTTAGACAAGTTTTAAATTTTTAAGAATTTATGTATGTGTTCGGTTTAGTCCCATCCCTACTATAAAGCATGATTAAGGTCTCGATGACCTATTTAAGGGACACTATGATTGAGATTGATGAACAGTTGTATGAAATTTCTGTAAATGTTTTCGATCTATCCGGTAACGCCTTTAACCCTAGTCTAGCGACAGATACGGGTTTAGAGGTGTTACATTTGGTCGATATCAGAGCTACGATTTAATCGATTCTCGGACTAACGTAGTGTGCCAGAGTCTAGCTATACATGCCATATATCTGAACTGTGATAGTGTGATGAATCCTGACATATAAAATGTGATTTATGTGTAGTAATAGATCCCAAAAAGTGGTAGCTGACAATGTAGAAAGTAATGCATCTATTCCTGCGCAAGGGACAGCGCTATCTAATCTGAGACCGGCTACGAGCGGTCATGAAGGAGAAGCTAAACAAGCTTTCTTCCAGATGATGAGTGAGTGGTTCACTCAATTTGTAAGGAATAACTGACTGTTTCACAATTTCCGCCTCCATTTAATCCCCCTCAGACATCTACTATGCCTCCGATTATGAATCCAAACCTGTTGAATAAGCCTCCGATCGATAAAATTTGTAAGTATGGGGATGAAGAGTTTAGAGCTACCAATAATGACGATGCCGAGAAAGTCGAGTTTTGGTTAGAAAACACTATCTGAGTATTTGATGAAATGTCATTGAGTTCTAAAGAACGTAATAAATGTGTTGTATATTTGTTACGAGACGCGGCCTATCGGTGGTGGAAAACTTTGATTTTGGTTGTTTCTAAACAACGGGCCACATGGGATTTCTTTCAGTCTGAGTTCAGAAAGAAATACATTATTTAGAGATTCATTAATCAGAAACGAAAAGAATTTTTGGAATTGAAACAAGGTCGCATGTCTGTCACTGAATACAAACGAGAGTTTGTGAGATTAAGTCAGTATGCTCGAGAATGCGTTTCGAATGAAGCGATAATGTGTAAAAGATTCGAAGATTGCCTAAATGAACATATTCAATTGCTAGTTGGTACTCTAGAGATAAAAGAGTTCATAGTGGTAGTTGACCAAGTATGCAAAGCTAAGTCTGAGGCCAGAGATATGAAAAAGAGATTTCTGAGCAAATCATTTCAGTCTGCCTCGAAGAAATTTCGAGATGAACATAGCCATTCAAAGGTTAATGTGAGGCATTCGAGTAGAGATTGAGCTAGATCACAGTTGAGCTCCAAAGCTCCAGCAACTTCAATGGCTAGTGTTGGAAATGTCAGATCCAAACGACCTGAATGTAAACATTATGGTAAAAGACATTTGGGAAGTTGTAGATTAAATGATCGAGCTTGCTTCAGATGTGGATTATTAGATCATTTCATTCGTGATTGCCCGGAGTCCGTTGGGCTAGAGATTGTTCAGAATCCGAGATCTAATAATGCTTCACTGAGAGGTAGACTTTCAAAAAATGTAAGAAATACTAGTGGTAGATAGAGAACTACGAGAGATACTATTGCGAGATCCGAAGCTAGAGCGCCTACCAGAACATATACTATCCGAGCTCGTGAAGAAGCTTCATCTCCAGATGTTATAACGGGTACTTTTACACTTTATAATACTTTTGTATTGTATTGATAGACCCTGGTTCTACTTATTTGTGTATATGCATGAATTTAGTATCTAGTAAGACTTCGTCTATAGAGTCTACTGAACTTGTTATAAAAGTATCAAACCCCTTAGGTAAAAGTGTCCTGGTTGATAAAGTATAAAAGAACTGTCCGTTAATATTTCAATATATCTGTTTCCCTGTTGATCTGATGCCATTACCATTTGATGAGTTTGATATCATTCTGGTTATGGACTGGTTGACTTTGCATGATGCTATTGTGAACTGTAAAAAAAAATTTATTTATTTCAGATGTCCAAATAATGAAATAGTCAGGGTTGAGTTTGATGATCTGAATGGATTGCCTGTTTTGATACCTGTGTTGAAAGCTCAGAAGTATGTGAAAAAGGGATATGATTCATATTTTGCTTATATAATTAATTCGAAAGTATCTTAAAAGAAAGTTGAATTAGTGCCAATCGTTTGTAAGTTTTTTGATGTACTATTTGAAGAATTACCGGGATTGCGTCCGATACGTGAAGTTGAATTTGGTATTGATCTATTTCCTGAGACAACACCTATTTCAATAGCTCCATATAGAATGGCACCATCAGAGTTGAAAGAGTTAAAGTCACAATTGCAAGAGTTGACTGACAGAGGGTTTGCTAGACTGAGTTTCTCACCTTAGGGTGCTCCTGTTCTATTTGTGAAAAAAAAAAGATGTCACGATGAGAATGTGCATTGATTATCGTCAATTGAATAAAGTAACAATAAAGAATAAATATCCGTTACCCTAGATTAACGATTTGTTTGATCAGTTGAAATGAGCTATCGTATTTTCTAAGATTGATCTGAGGTCGGGATATTATCAACTGCGAGTAAAAGACTCAGACATTCCAAAAACTGCCTTCAGAATGAGGTACGGGCATTGTGAATTTATAGATATGCCATTTGGACTAACAAATGCTCTTGCAGTGTTTATGGATCTGATGAACAGAATTTTTAGACCGTACCTAGATCGATGTGTTTTTGTTTTCATTGATGACATTTTGATTTATTCACGTGATGAGACTGAAAATGTTGAACATTTGAGAATTGTATTGCAAACTCTGAGAGAAAAGCAATTGTATGCTAAATTTAGCAAATGTGACTTCTAGTTGCATGAAGTCAGTTTTCAATGACATATTCTATCGGTCACTGGTATATGAGTTAATCCGAGCAAGATTTCTGCTATTCTAGATTGGAAACCCCCGAGGAATGTGTCTAAAGTCCATAGCTTTCGGGACTTGTTGGTTATTATCAAAGAATCGTAAAAGACTTTTTGATGATTGCAACTCCGTTGATTAGACTACTTCAGAAAGATGCTAGGTTTGAATGGTCTGATAAATGTCAGAAAAGTTTTGATTAGTTGAAAACTCTGTTAACCGAAGCTCTAGTGTTAGTATAACCAGAATCGGTAAAGAATTTGTGGTATACAGTGATGCTCAGAAAGTTAATAATGAAATAATAGCGAAACGAGCTCAATGTGATTTGAACTCTGATTTTAAATTTCGAGTAGATGTTGATGATTGTTTGAGATTTTGAGATAGAATCTGTATACCGAGGAATTCAGAGTTGAATCAGTTAATTTTGAATAAAGCTCATAACAGTTTTCAGTTGAGCATTAAAATGGCTTAATATGAGACTTTGTACGGATGTAAATGTAGAACACCATTGTATTGGACTGAGCTTAGTTAAAATAAGCTACACGGGGTTGATTTGATAAAAGACACTGAACAGAAAGTGAAAGTAATCCGTGATAGTCTAAAATTAGCATCTGATCATCAGAAGTCTTATGCGGATTTGAAACGAAAAGATATAGAATTTGAGATCGGTGACAAAGTGTTTCTAAAAGTGTCTCCGTGGAAGAAAGTGCTTCAATTCGGACATAAAGGCAAGTTGAGTCCGAGGTTCATTGGACCGTATAAAATTATCGAGTGTGTTGGACTAGTTGCATACAGATTGTTGTTGCCATCTGAGCTAGAAAAGATACATAATGTATTTCATATTTTGATGCTCCATAGTTATCGATCTGATCCATCACATGTGATTGCTCCTTCTATGATTGAAATTTGATCTGATATGACATATGAGGAAGAACCTATCCGTATCCTAGCTCGTGAAGTGAAAGAGTTAAGAAACAAGAAAATTCCATTAGTGAAAGTACTGTGAAATTGACACGGAATAGAAGAGGCTACGTGGGAGCTTGAAGATTCAATGAGACAGCAATATCCGAATCTGTTTAACGGTAAGATTTTCGGGGACGAAAATCCCTAAAGGGGGAGAATTGTAATAGTTCGGTTTAGACACTAGTCAGAACAGTGGTTTCGGGACCACAAATCTAAGTCAATAAAATATTTTAATATTATTTTCTATGTTTTCGATATGTGATTAAGCATGTGGTAAAATTCCGTAAGTTAATTTGTCTGTTTGTGTGTTTAATTTGATAAAAGGACTAAATTGCATAATTGGTAAAAGTGGCCTTTTATTTAATTGAATGGCCTAATTGTTGTGTCTCCTTAAATAGGAGGATTTATGTTGCAAATTTGCCAAAAGTGAGAGTAATGGACGGCATAATGAAAATATGTTGTTTTATATATATTATATAATAGTTTAGTTAATGAAAATAACATATTATATGTTATAATAATAACAACAAAGCTTGGAAATAGTGCTCATTTTATATGTTCTTCCACCGAATATTGAAAGAAAAGAAAGAACTTTAGCTTTGTTTTATTCGGCACTTGCAAGCTTAAATTAATGTGAGTTTTGACTTTGATTTTTGATAATTTTTACGTTTTTGCCATCGTTGCTTCGTATACTACAAAACCCATGTCTTAATTCTGAGAATTGATGATGTTTTTGAAATTAGACTTTGATGAATTCATGTGATTTGTGATGTTTAATAGTGAAAAATGAAAGATATTTGTTTGATTGTCATAATTTGTATTTGAAGTTTTGTTGAATTTGAGTATTTTAGATTAAATTGAGAAAATAATTATTTGAAGGACTAAATTAAGAATTTGATGAAAATATGGGCTTGTATAAGATATATAAGAATTCGGCTAAGCATATATATAGTGATTAAAAATGGACTAAATTGATAAAATGTGCAAATGTGAGGGCTAATTTGAATATTGCCCTAAATATGTGTATTTGGATTGAATTGGATGAGTTAGTAAATAAAAGGGTTAAATTTGAATATGTATAGATCAAGAGCCGAAGAAATTGGACTTAGATCGCGGGAAGGCAAAAGTAATTGAGTAGCCATATCCGTTTCCGATAAAATGAACTCGAGGTAAGTCGATATACAAATAAATGTACTTGCATTGCACTATTTGTGAATAAATGAAATTTAGATCGCTATGAATATCCATTGAGATGGATTGTATGTGAACTCCGAAATTTACGAATAAGTCGACAAATTGTTTCAGTTTTAGAAGTCTCGTTTGAACCTTGGGATAGATAGAATAGTATATGTCATGACATAGGTGTCCGATATGAGAATTACGTGTAAGACCACGTCTGGGACGTTGGCATCGATTCGAGAATTTCGAGTAAGACCACGTTTGAGACGTTGGCATCGATATGAGAATTTTGTGTAAGATTACATCTGGGACGTTGGCATTGATATGAGAATTTCATGTAAGACCACATCTGGGACGTTGGCATCGATATGAGAATTTCATGTAAGACCATGTCGGGGAAGTTGGCATCGATATGGAATTTAGGTGTAAGACCCTGCCGGGGACAGTGCTATCAATATCTGAGTATATGTAAGACCTCGTCTGGGACGTTAGCATTGTACAACTATTTCGAGTCTTCTGAGTATCCTATTAGATTCCGAACGATTCAACGGGCAAATTTTGAGTCATGAAAGATTACGTGAATGTATATCTGTTTTAGGTATGTTTGATAAGTACACAAGGTGTGTATGAAAGGTAAGTATCTATATGAATTTACTAAAATGAATATATACAATGGAATGATGAGATGATATGTGAAATTATACTTAGATGAGCTATGTGCATATGTGGTAATGAGTTGAAGTATGTGATAAATTATGGCTAAACCATTGAGCTAAACTTTATGTGAGATGTATATGCTATGAGAACCATTATTGTCATTGTTTTAGTATGTTATGTGTATTTTAAATTAATTTTATTTGTATATGACTTACTAAGCTTTTGGAAAGCTTACTCTATGTGTGTTTTCTCTGTTTTATAGATCGTCAAAGCTACTAAAGGCTCGGGACCGTCGAGGATCGTCATCACACTACCCAAGCTTATTTTGGTATCTTTTAGAAATGTGTATAGCTAAATATGGCATGTATAGGCTAGATATTTGGTTAAGTATGAGATGTGAACTTAGCCATGTGATTTGGCTAGTTATGTATTGGTAATATGCTTTAATGAATATAATATATGATGTAGGTTTTGGTATGGTTTGATAGCATATGAAGTGGTTAAGTTTATGGTAAGTATATGAATGAATTATGCTTGTGTTTATATAAATTCTAGACTTGTAAATTGGCATGATTGGAATTGGATTTGAATGTAGAGATTGGATGGTTATTTTGATATGTTCTTGGTTGCTAAATATGCATGAGTTGTATTGGTAATTTTCTTGTAGGTATGACCCTAATGTGGGTGGCATTTTGGCCTTGCAAATGGCCTCTTTTGCCACACTGTTGTGGCACACGGGCGTGCCTAATAACCGTGGAGCTAAGTCAGTAGCTATCTAAGAGTACACGGCCTTGGCACACGGACGTGCCTGGTAGCCATGTGGTTTCTTCAGAATCGACCATGGCCAAAGTACAAGTGGAGCCAAAATAGGATTGACCATGGCTAGGGTACACAGGCGTGCTTAGTTGCTATGGTGTAAAGTCAGGTTCGACCATAGGGAAGACACATGGGTGTGTCCGGCAGCCGTGGAAGGCACACAGCCTGTCCACACGGCCGTGTAACCCCTGAAACTTAGAAAAGTTTTAATTTTTCTAAAAATTTCTGCATGTATTCAGTTTAGTCCCGGCCCTACTATAAAGCATGATTAAGGTCTCAATGACCTATTTAAGGGACATTATGATTGAGATTGATGAACGATTGTATGAAATTTCTTTAAATGTTTCCGATCTTTTCAGTAATGCCTTTAACCCTAGTTCACCGACGGATACGGGTTTAGGGGTGTTACAGAGCAAGTCAGTAGCCTCCCTAAATTTCACACAGCCTGGCATCACGGGCGTGTCTTGTGGCCGTGTGTACAAGTCAATATGTATGCCCTGTTTTGCCATGGCTTAGACACACGGATGTGTCTAATGAGGTGTGAGGCACACGGCCTGCCCACAAAGGAGTGTGACCTTTGTAACTTTGAAGAATGTTAAGTTTTGGACAAATTTGTATGTGCTCGATTTAGTTTCGACCCCTTACCAATGCATGTTTAAGGTCTCGTAAACCTTCTAAAGGGACTCTATGTGTATATTTCGCTATGAAATGTTTATGATTATTTGATATTATGAAATGTTTGTGTTATGATCCATATGCCCGGTAACGCCTCTTAACCTTAGTCCCAAGACGGATACGGGTTAGGGGTGTTACATAACCCACTTGTGGATTCAAAAATTCTGCTAGCATTGTATCAAATAATTACCCTAGGAAAAATGCATATTTTTTTACTAACAAATCTCTGTCTCTGATTTTCTTTCCTTATTATTTTAATTTAAAAGGATTGGTTTTTATGCATTATGATGGAAATAATCATCTTTTTTATTTTCTTTCCTCTCACTTTTCTTCTCTACCAAACACACTCAAAATTTATTTTCTTTCCACTTATCCATTTCATTCTTCCTATTTTTCCATTCAACCAAGCACACCCTAAATTGGGAAAAGTTGTCAAATCAATGACTATGTAATACTCCAATATTTTGGTCTTTGAGAAAGGATATGTATTTCAAAGGTGAATTAAGTATTGGGAGAAAAAATATGAATAATGAAATTCAATAAGGCTTAAATTGAGAATTTTTGAAAGTTGGAGGACTGAAAGTGCAAATTTACCATTTTAAGAAAATGGGCGAAAATTAAAGAAATCTTTTTTTATGAACGTGGCATGGAGACATATTGATATGTGAAGTTGGAAAATTGAAATAGGGACTCAATTGAATAAAGTAGAAAAGTATATAGGCTAAAGTACAATTTTTCCTATTTTTTATAAGAGGGACCTAAATGAATTTTTTCTATCTTTAATTGATAGTTGGAGACATAGTGATGGAATTAAAATTTTCAAGCAATGAGGTGTAAAGGAAAGAGAGAATTAATGATAATTAAGCATGAAATGTGTTGAAATGTGATTGGTTGATAAGATAAGGATGAGATCGAAAGAAAAAGAAAAGGTGTAGAAATATCTTTATTATTTTTGTAAGGGACGACAACAAGCTTGAGTTGAAGAAAAAAATAAAGAAAGAAATAAAGAAAAGAAAAGAGAATTTTCTATGGATTTTCTTTGAGTTTTTTCTTTAAAAGCATAGTCAAATCTCATCACCAAGAGAGCTATGGTATCATTTTCTACCATGGAAACCAAGTGGTTGAAGAAGAAAGTAAAGGAAAAGCTATGGATTAAAAGAGAAAAATTGCTTTTAAGTGAAGAAGTAGGTTAGTACTTAATTGACTTTATGTTTGCTTACCTTAATTTAGATGTTTGAGTATTTAAATATAATATTAAATAACTAAGTAAGATATTAATTTAAAAGTAAACTATGATGAATGAAGTTTAGAAGTTATGTGATTAAATTAAATTATTGTAAGAATTATGTTTACATATAAGTAAGTTAGGAAAGTCAAATTTACAAGTGAATAAGTATGATAATTGAATATATTTATGAAATAGAATATGATTATAATTATTTAATATGTATAATGAACTTAATGGTGAATATGTAAATAAAAGTAAGTTAGTAATGTAAGAGAGAAAAGAAAGTACATGTGAAATTAAAATAAAATGTTTACATATCCAGGCATTGAAAGGAATTTGAAAAGTGTAATAGCCCGTTTTCAGTGAAATTGGAACAGTAGTTTCGAGACCACAAATCTGACTACTAAATTATTATTTTATTATTATTTTAATGTCTATTGGATATTAGTAAGGTCATATTAAAATTTCGTTAAGAAATTTTGATGTTTGCATGATTAATTAAGTGAAAGGAATAAATCGTAAAAAGTGTAAAAGTAGAGTCCTATTAGTTAAAGGAGTCAAATGGTTATGAAACTTTAAAATGAAGAACTTGAATGATAAATAGACCAATTGAGGTCATATTAGATGTTTATGGACATGGTTTTGATTAAATTATTAAAGTTTTTAAAGGTTAAAATGGTAATTGGGTAAATTAAGCTTAAATTAAATAAAACAAAATTGTGTCATCTTCTCCATTCAATACCCTAAAAACAATTTAGCCATTGGAGAAGATGGAGCATTCAATCAAGCTTTGGTTGAGTGCATGATGAGTTTTCAAGCCCTATTTTTAATGATTTTTATGTTTTCGGGATTGTTTTAGCTTAATCTAGCTAGCTTAGGGGTCAATTTGTAAAAATGCTAAAGGTTGAGGGTTATGCCATGAATGTTCTTGAATTGTTTTTTATGTTGAATGATAGCTTATGGATCTATGTTGAAAAATAAACAAAGTTTTACAAAGTAATTTTTGATAAAATTAGGAATTAGGGACTAATTTGTTAAAGGTATAAATTTTAAGGTTTTATTGTGAAATGATGATAAATATGGGTGGTTTCAAGGTCCCTTGCATGTTTAGTTAACATTTATTTTGATTAAAATGGTTATATATAAGTTATTAGTCTAAGGACTAAATTCTGAAAAAGTTAAAATGTTAGGGGCAAAATGGTAATTTTACATAATTATGAAATCTGGATTAAATTGAATACTATAAGTATTAAATGGATTGAAGTTGTCTATTTAGATCAAGATAAATCACGTACGGACCTAGATCGAGGCAAAGCAAAAGCTTCGGATTAGCTCGATTTAACTTCTATTCCCCTAATAGTCGAGGTAAGTTCGTATGAATGGTTATCGTAGTAATTCTATTTAAATTGTATGTTAATATGTTATTTATAATCTTATTTGAACGATGTATAAATACATCAATGCTATGGTGATTATCGAGTCCTAGTTGAACCTTAGGAATTCGTAGGATACAAATGACATATCATTAGGGATTTCATGTTTCGGGTGCTGGTCTTGAATGTCCTACCGATGGATGAGGTCCTACATTTGTTGCAGATTCTCCACATCTCATGTGAGCAGCATCGTATAGCTTACATTTCGACCCACAGCTTGTGTGAGCAGACCCATTTCACAGCTTGTGTGAGCAATGATGTAAAGGAAAGCTTATGGTTTTATGTAAAGGCACACTTTGTTTGAGCTTTCCCTAGTACCCGATGAAATTCTAGATGGTTCAACGGGCAAGAAAAGGGATTGATGTAACACCCCAAACTCGGCCTAGAAGTTAAGCCCGAATCTGGAATGTCACATTAAAGGCGCACTTCAAAATGATTTACTATTTAACCATTTAAGGCCCAAAAGCCCAAAATAAAAGTTTATTTCGAAAACCATATTATCATTTTAATAATTTTATGAAATTTCTTAAGTGGGTAGTTGGAACAATATTAATAACCCAAAATATAAATTCAATTAGGAGTTACAAGGCCTTGTTACAATCCAATGAAAAAAACAAAGTATTTAAAATAAGATTATTTGAATAAATTAAAACATTTGAGCGACTTGTAGTGTGGCCATCTCCCAGTCCTCTCCCGTCCGAGCCGTCTATTCAGGATTACCCAAACATTAAAATTAAGGGTGTGAGTTTCGAAACTCAGTGTGCACAACCCTTGGCAAACAAATCACTTACAAATATCCACATTGGGCCTAAGCCCTATCAAAATTGGTGGTCTTGGGCCTTAGCCCATAATGACCTCATATCACATCGTATCGTATCATTCATAAACAAAACTCAGTGTGCATAACCCTCATCAATATGAACATGAATCACAACAGTTCAGGCCGAAGCCCATTTCAGTAATGGTGACAATTGGGCCTTAGCCCATAAAAGCCTCTGTTGGGCCTTAACCCATAAATGCCACAAATCATATTTATCTGGGCCTGAGCCCATCTCAAATAAAACCACATATGCAATGTATTAATGCCCATACCAACCACACTCTCTCTTGTCCAACCTCGCACTCTGTGGGGATTTAATCGACCCACCCATCCCTACACTCCTTATGTAGACCGGTTGCGGCACTAACTTATCGGTCAAACATAGTCGCTTTCGGTGGCTAAAAGCCTTCGATGGATCCACAATCGTCAGCGACCATGCGATCTTATCTGCACTTCCCTTTCGAATAATCCCATCCCCATGCAACATAATAACATATGAATGCAACATACAATAATATTTATACGATAACAATCATAAATCACATACAAGAATAATCATATAACATGTAGGGGATTTTGTAATTTACCTACCAAGGGTATTTTCATAATTTACCTACCAAGGGTATTTTCATAATCTACCTACTAAGGGTATTTTGGTAATTTCGCAACCCAAGGGTATTTCAGTGATTTCACAAACTGGGGGTATTTTGGTAATTTCAAAATCAGGGGTATTTCGATAATTTCACAAATCGGGGGTATTTTGTTAATTTCGCAAATTGGGGGTATTTTGGTAATTTCATAAATTAGGGGTACTTTAGTAATTTCGCAAATCGGGGGTACTTTGGTAATTTTGCAAATCAGGGTATTTTGGTAATTTTACAAATCGGGGGTATTTCGGTCCCTTTCGGATTTTAGCTATGAACTTTGGCCCATCAACAAGTCTTCGCGGCTAAAGTGAACAGACACTACGCACCAGGTAGGATTCCAGAAAAGAGGAGGTGGGCCACTAGGGCCACATAAATACCAAGCTCTCCCTAGATCCAATCCTAGACATGCGTATGCCTGTTGCCACACCTTAACCCAGTGACTTGTTCACAGACATGTTTAATTAGAAAAATTAAGTCTTATGGAATTTAAGAGTTGTTTAAACCAGGCCTAAGGTTCATAAACCCTAACATACATGTCTACGTCCCCATAAGCCCATCAAGCCCAAATCACTCCCTTACGGCCCATTAGGCCCAAATCTCATCATATGGCCTATTAGGCCCAAAAAATCCAATTCATGTATCATGCATGACTAATTCAATTCGTATAACCAATCAAACTATTTCATCAAACTTGCTTGAGGCCCACCGCCCATTTAGCCACTTTCTTTGTCGATTTACGTGTGTGTAGTGTTTGTACACACCGATAACCATGCGCTACCGCAAACCCCTTAGTCACGAACCTAAATTGACATCACCTAACGATTAATCATAACTTAATATACACTTATCGGAAACTGAAACCTCACCGTAACCTTACCGTGCACCTCACGTTATAGTAGCCCTTCCTTCGCTACTATTAGCGATTATCCTCTAGGTCTGCACCCAAACGCCCACCAAGGTATATTAACTCTCCTCATAGAATGCTCTATATATTGCTAGCTTCTCACCTTCCTTCTTTGTATCTTCTGATGTGGGATCCTCCGTTAGCGAGTTTAAATCCAACTCAAACTCTTCTCGTCCAATCCGCAAAATAAATACTCCCTTGCTTGTCATGAGATTCGAACCCAAGCTCCCTTGCACCCTTAATGATGCCTTGCCACTAGCCCACTCACTTTCTTGCGTCTAAAATCATGCGCAACTAAATATAACCCTATTGCCAAATTCAAAAATCCATTTAAAAAGAAAACTAAAATGCAAGCACCAAGACTTGAACCTTGGTACTCCTTCCTTCCTCAATGGCGTCACCCACCTTGCCTCTTATGTGGCGTCACTTTGCCACTACACCACACACTCCACTTGTCATTTTTCCCCACATTTTATTCTTAAAGCCTACCTACCAACTCCTAAGGTTTTTTTCACCTAAAACCAAAATTTTTCCTATGGCCTAACTTTAACCCGGACTTCATAAAAGCCTCATAACCTTCCAAAATCACTCACCTAATAGGTCCAATTTGCACTAATGTCGTTCTCTTATTCTTAAAAATTTTAAACGCTCTCGTGCCCAAGGCCCATTGGGCCCTAATCCTACTAGGCCCAAATTCGAGATGTTACAATTGAAAAGGTAATAATTCAAATGGAATCAAGCATGATCTTATGAAAAGAATGCATGAACTAATTGATGTATTTCATATGGAAAATCACTTATATTATGGTTGATTCATTTTAGCTATGAGCAAATATGCTAACTTGTGTATTGATGATGATGTATAGGCTTGTGCCAAGCTTGTGGTTTGGGTTATATTATGCTTATACTTTATATTGTGTAAATGAAATGGTAAGTTATGTTTTATTTTCTACGAACTTACTAAGCAGTAATTGCTTACTAAGGTCGATCGATTAGGAAGCCTATCGGAGATCTATCACACTATCCAACATAAATATTAGTAGTTTTCGAATGTTTTGGCCAAGGTTATAATGGCATGTATAAGGTGAATTGAAATGGCATGTTGTTGAATATTTAGTTGGTGAATTAGAATGTATAAGTCGTGTAAGTTAACTTTGTTGGTACCATTTCATGCCTTGCTAGATTGTGTCATCTTGGCTATCTTATGATGTATGTTTTGTAACACCCCAAACCCGGCCCAGATGTTATGGTCGAATCCGGCAACGTCACATTGAAGGGTGAATTCTAAATTTTGAAGTTGATGTAAAACCTTGAAGTTGTTTGAGGAGTTCTTAGTTTAAAACCTTTGCCTGTAATAACTCAATGTTATGTTCAAATTCTTTTGGTATATTGGGGTTCGATTAAAAACTTTATATAGGGATCTTTAAACTTGTTACTTAAACTTTCAAAATACAGCGAAAGCTTTTCTTTGAAAATGTTTGTGTACTTACGATTGGTTTGTAAAACTTTGCTTTCCTTTTTTAAAACCCGAGACCTAAACTAGAAGTTATGCAATCAACACAAGTAAATCCCAAAATTTAAAACAAACCAGAGATAGGCCTTATTACAACAAAACCCAAATTAAAGAAAACATAATTAGAAATAAAGAAAATTAAAAACACGAAAATGCGACTGTTCGTAGTGTGGCCACCTCCGAATCCCCCAGTACGTCGAACCGGCTCACTAGGGATTACCTGAAAAATTTAAAAGAGGGGTGAGTTTGTGAAAACTCAGTGTGTATAACCCCAACAATCAAATAACACACATCAAGCCTAAGCCCAATACAGTAATGGTGGCAATTGGGCCTTAGCCCCCATCAGCCTCGGTTGGGCCTGAGCCCATATCAGAAGACACATATCACATATATCTGGGACTAAGCCCATCTCAATATCAAATCAGTATATGCAATGCATAAATACCCAAACCAACCCTGCACTTTATCTCCTGTCCAACTCTACACTCCTGTGGGGATTAAATCGACCCACCCATCCCTACACTCCTTATGTAGCACAGTTTGCGGCACTAACCAATATTGCAGCAGAGCTGCCAATAACATAATCAGCTTCAAGCTATCGGTGGGTCCACAATCGTTTTGAGCGATCCGTGCGACCCTCACATATCAATCACTTCCTCCAACACAAGATCCCATCCCTATGCAACAAAATATCACATATGAATGCGAACATATCATCAAATGGCATACAAGATCAGTCATGTATCATATAGGGGTATTTTAGACATTTTGCCCTTCAAGGGCATAACTGTTATTTTACCATACAGGGGCATTACGGTCATTTTACCCTACAGCAGCATTACGGTCATTTTACCCTACAAGGGCATTACGGTCATTTTACCCTACAGGTGTATTACTGTCATTTTACCCTACAGGGGCATTACGGTCATTCTACCCTATGGGCGTATTTTGGTCATTTTACCATATGAGGGTATTACAGTCATTTTACTTATTTTGGGGTCTCAGTGCAGATAACGACTTCTCCAAAGGTCTATAGTCGCCTTTAGCGACACAGATAATCCATTAGGTCAAAATAGTGTACATGGGCTCAAAGCCCAATATTCGGCCCAAATGGGCCCACACGCTCGTGTTGCCCATCTGGCCCAAATTCAATCACGGGTATGTGAACTACATAGCCCAATCCAATTTCTACCATTTCTCGTAAATTTTATCCGTGTGAGGCCCACGCACGACCCATTTCATCCCAACGAGGCCCATGACGGCACAAGTGCACGAGGACACTCGTGGTGGCCTCTTTAGTCTACCGCCCACAGTTGTGGGCTCAATTTTACCATACGAACGATTGCATGCTCGTGAGACCTCAAATGCCGAAGTTTCAGCTTTTCAGCTTTTGCCGATTCATATCGGAGATAGTGTGATTACACACCTTTTTACGGAGTTGTTCCACGATCTACAAGCACCCAACCTTGTTTGAATGAGGGTGACCTTAATCCCTTAACGCTCGTTGTTCAGAAACGATCACACGCCTTCGCTGCTTTCCTAAAGAACAGTCAAGAATCAATTAGAAAGTTGTAGGGCATATTTGGCCAACCCCAAAAACATGAGGTAACCTTATTACCTTACTGGAAGTTTGAGAACGAAAGTGTGACTCCTCTAAACCGTTCACACTTCACCACTCCTTGAGGAAGACCTTGGAATCGCAATGAGTACAGTACGTGAAGAATGAAATAATAATCGGTTAACGGGGTTATTCAGTTTTGGAAAAGAAAGGAAGAAGATAGGTGCATTTAGTTTTAAAAGAAAAGCAGAGAATAGCTTTTGATCACTTACCGATAGTCAAAACATTTGCAGTAAATTGACGCAGAGAAGGATTAACAATGGTGATATTTGGCCAGCCCAGAATAGAAGATGAACAGAAGTTAAAAGAAGAGAAGGGAAGGTTCGGCTATGAGAGAAAAAAAATATCAAAGATGAGGAGAAAGAATGACACAAATGGTCAGAATGGAAATGACACGAGTGGTCAGTTTCGTAGTACAAATAAGACTTGAGAGAACCCAGAATGCAAAAAGTGAAAAAAACCCCAAACTTTCAGTAAAGAAATTTGGCACTCTACTATCAACACTCACAAAAATCGAACAAGGAATTCCTAGTGCCGAAAATGCTCCCTATTTTTCCCCCTAGCCGAATTTCACCAAGGCCTCAGAGTCCCAAAAGGCCACAACTCCCCTCACACTTCAAATTCCTTGAAAATCTCCACAAATCACTCCCTTTATCGCTCCTTGATATCCTCCATAACAACTCCAAGACAAATTAAAACTTCACCTTACAGAGTTTTAGTCTAACTCCACTTCTCATACAACAAGGAAGTAAAATAAATACTCCCTTGCGAAACAAGAGACTCGAGCTCAAGCTCCCTTGCCACCTTAATCACGCCGCTGTCACTGGACTACAAGTTCATCTTGTGTCATAGTTTAACCACAACAATTTAAAATCCCTCTATCTAGATCCCAAGGATTTTATACTTTCAAAATAAACATTTTGCTAAAATCCAAGTTTGAACCCAGGACTTTCAGACACTCCCAAACACTATTAAATCACTTAACCACTGAAGCAAACAGTCAATTGTGTTATTTTCTTGCCCATATAAACTTTTATGTGTTCCCACGCTCAAGGCTTATTACTTCTAAGCCCAAATTTGGGGCGTTACAATTCACCCTTCCTTAAAGAAATTTCGTCCTCGAAATTTCCAACTATCGGATGGTCACATATATAGACTAACCGCTATGCTTCCACTGTGCACTCTAGTTCCAACTATAGTACATTATGGATAAAGAACGTACCGGTATTCACATCTGAAGTGTCTCCATCTTCTCAGCGACATGCAACATACACTAGAACTGGTTGCCTTGCCTCCGCATGAGGTGCTCCACGACCATGGCCCATACCGTTTCCACGACCTCTAGGTGGCTGCTGACCACCCCTCGGCGGATGCGCATTACCCCTACCAATAGCTTGCATCCGATTCGATCTTTGGGACATTCCCTGATACGGTGCTCCATGGAACCAAAAATTAGACAGGCTCCCATCCTCCTCCAACACTCACCTACATGGCCTTTTCCACAAACAGCACAATGTGGTAACCCAGTAGTAGCAACAGGGAGCTCAACTCTGATTGGCCCATCCACTCTGGCCCTTTTTCAGGCCTCTGCACGGAACTGGAAGGCTCTAAATCCTTTTTATTTTTGCCCCTTTCTCTTTTCCGATTTAAGGGCTCAATACGCTTCACATCCTCAGTGACTTTTGCTTTCTCCACCAATGCTGCGAAATCTCGCTCTCTTTGTGGAGCTATCAATACCAGAAGACTATCTCTGAGGTCATCTTCAAATCGCATGCTACGTTCATAATCTGTCACCACCATCCCTTTAGCATATCGACTAAGTCTTCGAACTCTGCCTCGTACTCTGCCACAAACCTATCCCCCTGAGTCAAATTCAAGAATTCTCTCCTCTAGGCATCCACATAACTTGCACCCATATATTTCCCCTGGAACTTAGATTTGAAGAATTCCCAAGTTACCCGGTTAGGTTGAGTACCCTCTTTCACAATAAGCCACCACTGGTAGGCTTCTTCTCGCAGCAACGACGCCGCACCTTTTAGTTTTTGTATGGAAGTGCAGTCAATATCATCTATTATTCTTTCTGTGGCCTCTAACCAATATTCGGCCACATTAAGAGCTACTCCCACAATGCCCTTGAAGATCTCAACTCCATTCGATCAGATTCACTCTGATATCGACCCCCGGCTCCCAATACTAGTGTTAGGCCTAGCGACTCTTTCTAGAATCCTTAACATAACCTGGGACAATACGTCGTCCCCAGCTACTCGATCGTGTAACCCAGTCTCAGTCATAGGTGAGGTCGGTGTCGCACTGGTTTCTAAATTAGGCAAATGATCAAATGTTGAGGACCCAGCCCTAGCACCTTTACGGCCTCTGCCGCGACATCTTATACCCCTTCCACGAGTACCTCTAGTGCTCATTTTCACTTTTCGTATTCTCTGAATTAAAAATTTTATGCAATTTAGTTACAATTTCAGTAATTAAAGTAGATGTTTTATGATAGTAGTAGTTTAAGAGTTGTTTTCACAATCATAAGCTTTCTACAGTTTTAGTTTCCTACTATTTTTTAGTTTACTCTAACTAAAAAGTCTCAGTATAGCCTGTTATTTAAAGTAATCCTAGTAGTATCCACAGTATAACCATTTAAAATAGATTTCAGTATAGAAGACTTACTTGGTTCAACGTCGGAGACTCGGTGTGCCACACTTTTCAGAAGAATAATCTCAAAACACTTCATATATTCGAAAACAACCTTTTGAAATCCAAAACTTTGAAAACCCATTCCACAGTCGAGTTTTACAACCAGGCTCTGATACGACTAAATGTAACACCCCAAACCCAGCCCAGATGTTATGGCCGAATCTGGTGACGTCACATTAAAGGGTGAATTCTAAATTCCAAAATTGATGTAAAACCTTGAAGTCATTTGAGGAGTTCTTAGTTTAAAACCTTCGCTTGTAATAACTCAATGTTATGTTCAAATTCTTTTGGTATATTGGGGTTAGATTAAAAACTTTATGTAGGGATCTTTAAACTTGTTACTTAAACTTTCAAAATACAGTAGAAGCTTTTCTTTGTAAAGGTTTGTGTACTTACGATTGGTTTGTAAAACATTAGTTTCCTTTTTTAAAACCCGAGACCTAAACTAGAAGTTATGCAATCAACACAAGTAAATCCCAAAATTTAAAACAAACCAGAGATAGGCCTTATTACAACAAAACCCAAATTAAAGAAAACATAATTAGAAATAAAGTAAATTAAAAACATGAAAATGCGATTGTTCGTAGTGTGGCCACCTCCGAGTCCCCCAATACGTCGAACCGGCTCACTAGGGATTACCTAAAAAATTAAAAAGAGGGGTGAGTTTGCGAAAACTCAGTGTTTATAACCCCAACAATCAAATAACACACATCGGGCCTAAGCCTATTATAGTAACAGTGCCAATTGGGCCTTAGCCCCCATCAGCCTCGATTAGGCCTGAGCCTATATCAAAAGACACATATCACATATATTTGGGCCTAAGCCCATCTCAATATTAGAATCAGTATATGCAATGCATAAATACCCAAACCAACTCGGCACTCCGTCTTCTATCCAACCCTACACTCCTGTAAGGATTAAATCGACCCACCCATCCCTACACTCCTTATGTAGAACCGATTGTAGCACTAACCAATATTGCAGCAGAGTTGCCAATAACATAATCGGCTTCAAGCCATCGGTGGGTCCACAGTCGTTTTGGGTGACCCGTGCGACCCTCACATATCAATCACTTCCTCCAACACAAGATCCCATCCCTATGCAACAAAATATCACATATGAATGCGAACATATCATCAAATGGCATACAAGATCAGTCATGTATCATATAGGGGTATTTTAGACATTTTTCCCTTCAAGGGCATAACGGTTATTTTACCATACAGGGGCATTATGGTCATTTTACCCTATAGCAGCATTACGATCATTTTACCCTATAGGGGCATTACGCTTATTTTACCCTACGTGGGTATTACTGTCATTTTACCCTACCGGGGCATTACGGTCATTCTACCCTATGGGGTATTTTGGTTATTTTACCCTAATAGGTTATTTCAATCATTTTACTTATTTTGGGGTCTCGACAGATAACGACCTCTCCGAAGGTCTACAGTCGCCTTGAGCGACACAGATAATCCATTTGGTCAAAACAGTGTACATGGGTTCAAAGCCCAATATTTAGCCCAAATGGGCCCACACGCTCGTGTTGCCCATCTGGCCCAAATTCAATCACGGCTATGTGAACTACATAGCCCAATCCAATTTCTGCCACTTCTCATAAATTTTATCCGTGTGAGGCCCATGCACTGGCCTATTTTGTCCCAACGAGGCCCATAACGGCCCAAGAACACAAGAACACTCGTGATGGCCTCTTCAATCTACCGCCCACGATTGTGGGCTCGATTTTACCACACGAGCGATTGCAAGCTCATGAGTCCTCAAATGCTGAAGTTTTGGCTTTTTAGCTTTTGCTGATTCATAGCGGAGATAGTGTTATTACACACCTTTTTACGTAGTCGTTCCACGATCTACGAGCACCCAACCTTGTTTGAATAAGGGTGAACTTAATCCCTCAATGCTCGCTATTTAGAAACGATCACATGCCTTCACTGCTTTCCTAAAGTATAGTTAAGAACTGATTAGAAAGTGGTAGGGCATATTCGGCCAACCCCAAAAACATGATGTTACCTTATTACCTTACCGGAAGTTTGAGAATGAAAGTTTGACTCCTCCAAATCGTTCACACTGCACCATTCCTTGAGGAATACCCTAGAATCACAATGAGTGCAGTACATGAAGAATGAAATAACAATCAGTTAATGGGGTTATTCGATTTTGGAAAAGAAAGGAAGAACATAGGTGCATTCGATTTTAAAAGAAAAGTAGATATTTGATCACTTACCAATAGTCAGAAAATTTGCAGTAGATCCACGTAGAGAAGGATTAACAACGGTGATATTCGGCCAGCCCAGAATAGAAGATGAATAGAAGTTAAAAGAAGAGAAGGTAAGGTTCGGCTATGAGAGAAAAAAAATATCAAAGATGAGGAGAAAGAATAACACGAATGGTCAGAAGGGAAATGACACGAGTGGTCAGTTTCGTAGTACAAATAAGACTTGAGAGAACCCAGAATGAAAAAAGTAAAAACCCCAAAACCCTCAGTAAGAAAATTCAGCACTCTACTATCAACACTCACAAAAACCAAATAAGGAATTCCTAGTGCCGAAAATGCTCCCTGTTTTTCCCCTAGCCGAATTTCACCAAGGCCTCAGAGTCCCACACGGCCACAATTCCCCTCACACTTCAAATTCCTTAAAAATCTCCACAAATCACTCCCCTTATCGCTCATTGATATCCTCCATAACAACTCCAAGACCAATTCAAACTTCACCTTACAAAGTTTCAATCTAACTCCACTTCTCATGCAGCAAGGAAGTAAAATAAATAATCCATTGCGAAATGGGAGACTCGAACTCAAGCTCCCTTGCCACCTTAATCACGCCATTTCCACTGGACTACAAGCTCATCTTGTGTCACAGTTTAACCACAACAATTTAAAAGCCCTCTATCTACATCCCAAGTATTTTATACTTTAAAAATAAAAATTTTGCTAAAGACCAAGTTTGAACCTAGGACTTCTCAAACACTCCCAAACACTGCTAATTCACTTAACCACTGAAGAAGATAGTCAATTGTGTTATTTTCTTGCCCACGTAAACTTTTATGTGTTCCCACGCTCAAGGCCTATTTCTTCTAAGCCCAAATTCGAGTCGTTACATGTTTTGAATGGCTCATATGGTATGTTTTGAATTGGTATGATTATAGTCAAGTTATGGCATGTTTTGGAAAGTATTGAACTATAATTTAAGGTTGAAATGTGGTAAAATTGACATGTTTAGATAAGTGTTGATGAATGCATTTGAGGTGCCTTTGAATTGAATATTGGTTAGTTGAATTAGGATTCTTGAAATATCAATTATATGTATGTTTTGATAGGATTTTGGTACCTTGAAAATATGTACAAAAGACATTAATGTTTATACATGAAATGGTATTGAAATAGCTTGATTTTAGGCAAAGTTGGGTCCACAATGCCTGAGACACGAGCATTTAACTCAGTCGTGTGGGGCACATAGCCTGGCGACACGGGTGTGTGTCATTTGAGAGTTCCTTTGTATGCAATTCAGTGAGTTAGACGACCTAGCACATGGCCTGGCACTTGGCGTGTAGGGCAACTCAGAGAGTTACACGGCCTGGCACATAGCATTTGGTTATGCCACACTATGAACGTCACAAGAGAATAGATCCATAAATGAATTCAGGATCTATTCTATTGGGTCCAGTCCGATGTACTGTCAGTCTAGCCAGTCACATCTATGTCTGTAACACCCCCAAACTCGGCCTAGACGTTTATGGTCGAATCTGGCGACGTCACCTGATAGTGCTTTGGAAAACATAATTACGCTAAAACCATTTGTAAAATAATTAGAAAACATAATTACAATAATGCCCTTTTTGATACTTTAGGTACCATCTAAAACGCATCATTTATTCATTTGTTGACCATTTTTAAAACATTATACGTTGCAGAAGCTTTTTAAAAGTAATTTGGGAATTCGTGTGTTTTTGATAAAATATTTGTTTACTTTGAAAACTCGAGTCTTGTCCTACTGCTAGCAGTTCATGAAATAATAATCCCAAATTTAAGTGAAAATATGTAAAGGCCTTATTACAAGAAATATACCCAAAAATAACCAAATCGTAATTAAAAATAAATCGAAAATAAGTGTTTGGAACCGTGGTAACCGCAAAGTCCTCTCGCCGCACCGATCCATCTACTGTTGGGGATTACCTGAACAGGTTAAATAGAAAAGGGTGAGTTTTCGCAAACTCAGTGTGTAATCCCCATAGAAAACATACACATAGAACATCAGATACCAAACATATATTCAAAGTTTGGGTCTGAGCCCATTACAGAAACGATGTGGACCATAGCCCACTCAGATACAGAATCAGACATTTTATCGGGCCTTAGCCCATTTCAGAGAGAATATGTAGAAAATAGAGTCCTACCCACCAGCCTCTACACACCAACTCCGTCCAACCCTACACACCATATGGGGATAAAATCAACCCACCCAGCCCTACACACCATGTTGTACTGAATGCGGCACATAATTAGAAATTTGCAACTGGGCTGCCAGATAATAGGCTTAAGAGCCTTTCAGATACTTCCTCTAATAAAAATCAACCCACCCCGATGCAATGCAACATACAGGAATGACATGCTATTATGCAAATAAAACTCATATATTCAATCATCATACATGCTTAGTATAGAAATCAGATAGACGAGCATTCAGTTAGGGGTCTAACTATTTCTTACTGACCCTACGATAGGTCCACAATCGACTTGGGTGACCCGTACAACCTTACAGAGTTTTTAGAAAAATGGGCTCACATGCCCATGTGGCCTGCCCGTTTGGGCCCTTACGGCCCAATTTGGCCTTGGCCGATGGATCACACGGCCTGGCCCAGAATTCCACACACCGTGTGGTTCACCCATGTGGCCAACAAGGCCCAATTTGGCCTTGGCCGTGTGGATCACACAGCCTGGCCTAGAATCCCACATGACCGTGGGCCCACACACTCGTGTGGTCCACACAGCCTAATTGGTCGAACTCGTGTGCCGTACACGGCCTTGCCCAGCCATTACAAGGCCGTGTCGCTTGCGCACGGCCTGGCTCAACGATCACACGGTTGTGTGGTGACTAACAGTCTTGCACACGGCCTACCACACGGACATCCACACGGCTGCCACACGTCCATGTGGCATCAATAGAAGGGTTTTTGGCTTTCACTGAAACCTCATTTTCTACGTTTTTGGGTACACACCTAGTTTCGATTGAAGCTAAAACGATTTCCAAGCACTCCAGAACCTAAAAATTCATCAAAATATCACTCAAAAACTGTTTTAATACATAGTTAAACACGAAACTACAGAGCCCCAAAACTAAATAACACTTATTCTACAGCCCTACAATTTCGATTACGGTTACGAGTGAAGAGAATCCCTTTCTTCCTGATTCACGACTGCCAAAATAGTTTTCACTAAACTCCAATCAATACCTTGAAAATCAAATTAATAGAATGCTTGAATCACTTACTATTACCGAAGGGAAACGTGCGGCTCTGGAAGAGCAACGTGATTAAAGGAGAGGGTGGATCGAAAGGAACAAAAACAAAGTAGAGAAACTGAGATTTAACGAAGGTTCGGAATCAAAATGAAAGAAAATTGGCAGGGAACACAATAGAACAGAAGGGAAACACCAGAAAATTAGGAGAGTGGAAGGGGAAAGCCAAAATTTGCAATTTGGGATATCTCAACCACTCCCCAATCCCTTATTTTTTTCCCCCATATCCCCACTACAGTCAACCACTCAAAATCTCTTTCCCTTCAAACTCTTGACCGATGCATGTCGCAAAAAGAACCCCTTGATTACGCAGAGACTCAAACACAAGACCTCCACACACTTGACTCTCCACTTAACCACTAGACCAGCTAGCCCATTCTATTAATTACTTACACACTTTATCTTATAAGCTTACTAACCAGAGTTTGGGATTTATTCATAAAAATACCAAAATTTACCCAAGCTAGGACTTGAACTTGGGACCTCCCACACACACCTAGAACACATAACCATTGAAGAGACACTCATTCATGCCAAAATTACAAAAGCCAAAAATAAGAAAAAATCGAGGCTTTACAACTCTACCCCATAAAAGAAAATTTCGTCCTCGAAATTTTATCTGATCAGAAGAGGTGAAGATACTACTAACGCATCGAATCCTCCGTCTCCCAAGTGGCCTCCTATGTATGTTCCGCCACAGCACCTTCACTAATGGGATAGATTTCCTTCGTAGAACCTTAACTTCATGGTCCAAAATCTGAACCGGCTCCTCCTCAAATAACCTCGATGTCCTTAATAGGAACAACATGCGTGGGATCTGAGCGGTAGCGTCTCAACATTGAGACGTGGAACACATCGTGAATGCAATCCAACTCTGGAGGAAGCTCCAACTAATATGCGACTAGCCCCACTCATTTTAGAATACGATACAACCCAATAAATCGAGGGCTCAGCTTACCCTTGCGATCGAACCTAAGAACCTTCTTCCATGGAGAGACCTTGAGAAAAACTAAGTCTCCCACGGAGTACTCAATATCCTTTCTTTTCAGATCCACGTAGGACTTCTACCTATCAGATGCCGCTTTCAGACAATTCTGAATCAATCGAATCTTATCTTCACTTTAAAACCAATTCCAGACCCAGAACCCGCCACTCACCCAACTCATCCAACATAAGGGAGTACAACATCTATGACCATACAGGGCTTCGTACGGTGCCATCTGGATGCTAGATTGATAGCTGTTATTATAGGTGAACTCAGCCAGCGGTAAATACTCCTCCCAACTACCTCGAAAATCTATAACACAGCTCATCAACATATCTTCCAGTACTTGAATCACCCTCTCCAACTAATCACCTATCTGAGGATGGAAAGCAGTACTGAAGTTTAACCTCGAACCCAGTACTTCATCCAATTTCTTTCAGAACCAAGACGTAAAGCGAGGATCCCTATCAAAAGTGATCGAGACAGAAACCCAATGCAGTCTCACTATTTTGGACACGTACAGCTTAGCCAATTTCTAGAGCAAAAAGTCTGTCCTGACCGGAATGAAGTGAGCAGATTTGGTCAATCGATCCACGATGACCCGTGAAAGAATCTTTCTTCCGTCAGTGGGTGTTACTAACTAATTAGTTATTCACACCAATGATTACTAACCTTTAAATTTGCTTGATGATTATATAAATATGTTTATAGAAAATTCGAATAATTATAACACCCACTAAGTTCATTAAACGTGCATATAATATCTACTTAAACTTATGGATAATGGTTCTATCAAATTTCATAAATTACCTATTCTTTAACAAACTTCTATCACATCCGAATATACACAAACATATGTCACACTTCTAGGAAATATATATATATATATAACTAACTAAAACATAATCATGAACAATGTACTTAAAATATGCTTGCTTACTATGTCAATCTACCTGCTTAAAAATCATGCAACAAGACCGAATACAACCAAACCATAGCACCATAATTTGATCATTTCATTTTTGAATCACATCAATTAAAATTTAAGGAAAATACACATACTCAATGTTATTCATAACCTAACATACCATCTCATATATATATATATATATATTCACTTTCCAAAGAACTAGCAAAATTTCATCTATGCAATTTCATATCAAACATATGTATACAACCATTATGCATAGCATGATTTTATGCTCACCCATCTTCATCATTCAAATAAAACTTGCTTTCATACTTTCATCAAGTCTTGCATAACTTTAGATTATTTACCAATAAGACAAGCCATTTTCGCATGGCTATAAACATTAACACATTATCCTTCAAAATAACAAGCTAGCCTATACATGCCTTGTTTATAGAATTTAAATTCTAATAGTACCAAAATAAGTTGATAGTGTGGATGACTTCAACGATGAACCCTCGAGCCAGTAGCTTGATCACAATCTATAAAACAGAGTGAAAACATACAAAGTAAGCTAACTTAGCTTAGTAAGCCTTAAGCAACTTTACTACTCAACTAGGTATTCAATTTAAATTGAGTAGAATAACGTTTAACATTTATGAACATAGGTACTATCACACCGATTATCAATATTTATATCTAGTGAAAACTTATTCAACGTACACTTATAATGTGAGACTTATCAATAGTACCCATATTGCTAATCAAATATATATATTTCGACTTACAACCTAATAATATCTTCCGTGTACATTTAAGATGAGAACACATAATTGAATATGTACAATTATCAATATGTATAGCTCATGGCGAACCTATATAGATATAATTTCTCATATCAATATAAGTAAAAATCTCAAGTAAGCAAGTAAACATATCAACTCAATGTCTTTTCTAATCACATATCTCAAGTATTGAATATATGAACACATTTATATCAACTTGCTTATTTATGAAGCATCACGTATATCATAAACTTGATTCGATACATAACTTTCGGTCAAACACTCATACTATAGTAATAAACCTTGGCTTATTCAAATACCATCACAACTAGGCCATTTCATTCATAAACATACGCTCGTATTAAAAATCACTGGTATAAAACCTGCTAGACCAAAGGTCCGAGATTTAAACACCGGCACGAAGCCTGCTAGGCATTAAAGCCCGAAATAAATCACCGGCACGAAGCCTGCTAGGCATTAAAGCCTGATATGTAACACCGGCACAAGGCCTGCTAGGCATCAAAGCCCGATAAATAACACCCAAGACGAGGCTCGCTAGGCTCAAAGCCCGATTAATAACACCTAAAGACGAGGCCTGCTAGGCTCAAAGCCCGATTATCAACCCAATCAACATTCTCATACACATTACTTAATGCTAAAATCATATCCATCTCGTATACTTTATTTTGCAATTTCATGTTAAACCGAACATAATTATTCACATCACATTCAACAACCAAAATTCACGACAATTTCATACCCCACATTCGGCCTACATACATTTTCTTGCCTTCGATACCAATTTTTATCATATACTACTTTCGTAAATAATTTCTCGACATAAATTTGCTTAAGGACTTACCTCGGTTGTCGATAGACCGTAAATCGGCTTATTCGAGAACCTTCGTCTTTCCCCGATCTAAACTGCTTTTCTTTGCTCTTGATCTAAAACACATTCAAATTTAGCTCATTCAAGCACAATTCATATCAATTTAGTCCCTAAGCACATAAATGGGCAAATTACTATTTTACCCCTAATATTTCACAACTTTGTAATTTAGTCCTATTTGCATAACACACAAAATACACCAAATTAGCTAAGACTATACAAGGGCCGAATATTCCTAGGGACTTTACAAGTCCTCACATTTCATTTATTTTGCAAATAGGCCCCTCTAAAAATTTATTTTTACAATTTAGCCCTAAATACTCAATTTCATCAAAACTTCCAATACAAAACATACTAATCTTTTACATATCTTTCATCTAAAATCATCAAATCTCAAAAACCACATGAACACAACAATGGCCGAATATCAAGCATGCTTAGATTTAAAAATTTTAACATGGGTCAGCTTAAGTGAAGCAACGATCTCAAAACGTAAAATTATCAAGAATCAAATCAAACTAACCTTGAATTTGTGTTTGAAGTTGCTCAAAATTCAAAGGAAACAAAACCCCATTTCTTTTCTAAACATTCTACCAAAACAAATAAAGATGATAATGGCCATTTTTTATGTTTTAATTAATATATATATTAAAATAACTTGGTTTACCAAAATAACCTTTATACTAAAATAATAACCATATAATACTTAAGGTTAAACTAGACTTTTGCCACCCACTAACTCATAAATGGGTTAATTTCACTTTTAATACTCCATATTAAAAAGCCATCCACATATAAGCACTTTTCACTTTAGCATGCAACTTTTACGATTACGCGATTAAGTCCTTTTAATCAAATTAAGCACTTAAACAATAAAATTTTCATACGACACTTTCACACACATCAATTCACATATAATAGACTCAAAATATAATATTAAAATAATTCTCAAACTCGGATTCGTGGTCCCGAAACCACCATTCTGATTAGGGTCAAATTCGGTCTGTTACAACCCATGAACGAAGTCCATAGTTACTCGCTCCCATTTCCACATTGGTATCTTTACCAGATGTAGCAACCCTGACGACAACTGATGCTCAGCCTTAACCTACTGACAAGTCAGACAACGATCAACTAAATCAGTAACCTCACGCTTCAACCCCGGCCACCAATATAACTCTCGCAGATCTCGGTACATCTTATTTTCGTTGGGATGCATAACGTAAGGGCTACTATGCATCTCCCTTAGAATCGACTATCTCAAATCCCCATCATTCGGCACATAGATCCGACCATGGAAATAAAGTACCCCATGACTATTAATTCCAAAATCCATAGTATCCCTATTCACAACTAACGGAACCTCAACTCAATAGACTTACCCCCATCTATTTACCTCTGATCTTATCAATCCACGTAGGCTTAACCTGAAGCTCTACTAATAGACTCCCATCGTCGAATAAATTGAGTCAAGCGAACATCGCTCTCAGATCGGTCACAGCCTTATGGCTCAAAGCATCTGCCACCACATTAGCCTTACCAGGGTGGTACTCGATGGTACAGTCATAATTCTTAAGTAGTTCAACCCATCTACGTTGCCTAAGGTTTAACTCCTTCTGAGTGAGGAGATACTTGAGGCTCTTGTGATCAGTGTAGATAGTAGACTTCTCACCATACAGATAGTGCCTCTAGATTTTTAGAGCGAAGACCACCGCTGCCAACTCCAAATCATGCGTCGGATAGTTAGCCTCATGCATCTTAAGCTGACGAGACGCATAAGCTACCACTTTACCACCCTACATCAGAACACAACCCAGACCCACATGCGACGCATCACTGTATACCATAAAATCCTACCCCGATTCAGGCTGTATCAGAACCAGAGCTTGCATCAAAATAGATTTGAGCTTCTCAAAGCTCTCTTGTTACTTATCGATCTAGACAAAAGGAACTCCCTTACGCAGAAGCTTGGTCAATGGTGCTGAGATCAAAGAGAACCTTTCTACGAACCGTCGATAGTAACCCACTAACCCCAAAAAGTTATGGATTTTAGACACATTCTTTGGTTGTTTCCACTCCAACACAGCCTCAATCTTACGAGGATCAACACGAATCCCCTCCACAGAAACTACATGCCCTAGAAAGGTTACTTCCCTAAGCCAGAATTCACACTTACTGAATTTTGTGTACAACTATTTCTTACGCAAAGTCTGTAATACCACTCGGAGATGTTCATCATGCTTGTCCACAGTCTTCGAATACACCAAAATGTCGTCAATGAAAACTACAATGAATCCATCCAAATAGGGATGAAACATTCGATTCATTAGATCCATAAAAGTGTTGGTGCATTAGTCAGTCCAAATGGCATTACTAAGAACTCGTAATGACCATACTGAGTCCTAAATGCCATCTTATGCACATCGATCTCTTTAACCTTCAGTTGGTGGTATTCAAATTGCAAATCAATCTTGGAGAAAATAGAAACCCCTCTTAACTGGTCAAATAAATCATCTATTCTCGATAGTGGGTACTTGTTCTTAATAGCCAGCTTATTTAATTGGCGGTAGTCATACACATATGGATGGATCTATCCTTTTTTTTCACAAACAGCACTGGTGCTCCCCATGGAGACACACTAGGGCGAATGAACCCATGATCCAGTAACTCTTGAATCTGAGCCTCAAGCTCCACAAGCTCTTTCGGTGCCATTCTATAAGGGAAAATGGACACCGGAGCTATACCAGGAAAGGGCTCAACTCTAAACTCTACCTCTCGGCTCGGAGGCAAACCTGGTAATTCCTCGAGAAAACCATCTGGAAAGTCCCTTACGATTCTGATGTCCTTAACCGAAGAGTCCTCAAAATTAAAAACACTAATGTAGGCCAAGAATGCCTCACATCCTTTCCATTTCCAAACTTTCTACCACCAACGCAGAAATCATATTCGCTAGATAATCCCGACGTTCTCCAATCACCACTACCTCGTTATCCTCCTCGGCTCTCAGAATAACCCTCTTTGTAGCACAGTCCAGACTCACTTGATGCTTGACCAGCCAGTTCATTCCCAAAATCAAATCGAACTCCCCAAATGGAAGCTCCATCAGATCAGCCAGAAATATTGTCCTTTGAAGCTTTAACGGAACGTCTCTAAACAATTTGCTATTGTCCTTTGAACCTTTAACGGAACGTCTCTAAACAATTTGCTAACCCGGATAGATTGCCCCAACGAACTCACAACAGTTATCTCACTCGAAGTACTCTCAACTGGAATCTCTAAAGTTTCAGACACAGAGCTAGCTACGTAAGAGTGTGTAGAGCCTATGTTTATCAATGCAGTGTATGGTACATCAAAAACTAAGAGCGTACCCGTAATGACGTCCGGAGCATCACTATCCTTTCGAGACGTGCAGCATAAACCAATGCAGGCTGCCTCTCCTTAATCGGTCTCGCACCTCTACCCGGTGCTTTATGTCCTTAGCTCATGCCATTTCCACCCCTAGCCTGACCTCGACCCTTAGGTGGCTGCTAGCTACTCTTGGTGGCTGCGTCATACTAGTACCCGCAGCTTGTATCTGGTTAGTCCTCAAGGGACAGTCTCTGACACGATGCTCAGTCGACCCGCATCTCAAACATGCCCCAGAAGTCCTCCAACACTCGTCCGGATGGCATCTACCACAGTGCCCACAAAATGCCACCCCAGTAGGTGCAACAGGAGGCCTAACTCTCACTAGCCCATCAGATCTGGCCTTTTTCTTAAGCCTCATCACAGAATTCAAGGGCTTCAATTCCCTCTTATTCTTTCCTTTCTCATGGTTTTGACGCTCAGCGTGCTTAACTTCCTCAGCGATCTTCGCCTTATCCACTAAAGCAAAAAATCACGCTCCCTCTACAGAGCTATCAGAACCCATAGGTTGTACTTGAGTCCATCCTCGAAATGGACGCATCGCTCATATAAAGTCGCCACCATGCCCCGGGCATAATAGCTCAGTCTCAAAAACTCGGCCATACTCAGCCACTGAACGATCCCCCTGGGTGAGATTAAGGAACTCACGCCTCCTAGCATTAATATAACTGGCTCCCATATACTTGCTCTGGAAAATCGTCAAAATAGTCCCAAGTCAGACGGTTAGGCTAAGTGCCCTCCTTAACAGTCAGCTACCACTGGTAAGCCTCGTCGCAAAGCAGGGAAACAACCCCTTTAAGCTTCTGCTCAGCAGTAAAATCCAAATCATCCACGATTCTTTTCGTAGCCTCCATCCAATATTTGGCCACGTTAGGAGCAACTGTAGTGACACCCCTAAATAATTCAGCCCCATTGGACCAGAGTTGTTCCATAACTGACCCTTGGCCCCAAAATCCAGTGTTGGGTCTAGCAACCCTCTCTAATATCCTCAATATAGCCTAGGATAATGCGTCATCTCCAAATTATGCGATCTCGAGACACGCCTCTATAGCAGTGAGATTGGCGCCTCGCTCAGATCCAGATGGGGCGATTCTCGAAGCGGAGGACCCAAATGAGCCCCTACTACTTCTACCATAGCCTCTAGTACCCCGTCCAGATACCTCGTAGCGCCATCGAATTTAGAGTTTATTTGTATTAGCAATTTTATGCATTAGTTTACAGTTCCCATATTTATTAACAAATTTTTTATGCAGAATAGTATCAAAAGTTCAGAGTTCGTTATTGCGAATCGCAGTTTTACTACGATTTTCAGTTTTGCTACAATTTTGCTGTTTACACTACCTAAAGTGTTTCAGCACAGTATACTACCTCAGGTTGTTTCAAGCATACAAGTAGTATTTCAGACAAATCTTAAACAAAGATCAGAACACTTAAAGGATCGGCACCGGAGACTCAGTATACCACATACTTATTCCAAAGAGATTTTGAATCATTTAAAACCATTTCGAAAAACCATTTAAAACCCCAAACCACAGCAGAGTTTTGCAACCTGACTCTGATACCACTAAATGTAACACCCCAAACTCGGCCTAGATGTTATGGCCGAATCTGGCGACGTCACATGATAGTGCTTTGGAAAACATAATTACGCTAAAACCATTTGTAAAAAAAATAAAAAACGTAATTATAATAATGCCATTTTTGATATTTAAGGTTACCATCTAAAACGCATCGTTTATTCATTTATTGACCATTTTTAAAACATTATACGTTGCGGAAGCTTTTTAAAAGTAATTTGCGAACTCGTATGTTTTTGATAAAACATTTGTTTACTTTGAAAACTCGAATCTTGTCCTACTACTAGCAGTTCATAAAATAATAATCCCAAATTTAAGTGAAAATCCGTAAAGGCCTTTTTTACAAGAAATATACCCAAAAATAACCAAATCATAATTAAAATAAACCAGAATAAGTGTTCAAACCGTGGTCATTCACCGAGTCCTCCGCACGCACCGATCCGCTCTCTGTTGGGGATTACCTGAATAGATTAAATAGAAAATGGTGAGTTTTTGCAAACTCAGTGTGTAATCCCCACAAAAAACATACACACAGAATATCAGATAACAAACATATATTCAAATTTCGGGTCTGAGCCCATTACAGAAATAATGTGGACCATAGCCCACTCAGATATAGAATCAGACACTTTACCGGGCCTTAGCCCATTTCAGAGAGAATATGCAGAAAACAGAGTCCCACCCACTAGCCTCTACACACCAACTCCTTCCAACCCTACACACCATGTGGGGATAAAATCAACCCACCTAGCCCTACACACCATGTTAAAATTTAATGCAAGACATAATTAGAAATTTACAAATGAATCGCCAGATAATGAGCTTAAGAGCCTTTCAAATACTTCCTTCAATCATAATCAACTTACCCTGATGCAATGAAACATACAGGAAAGACATGATATTATGCAAATAAAACTCATAAATTCAATCAGCATACATGCTTAGTATAGAAATTAGATGATGAGCATTCAGCTTAGGGTCTAAGTATTGCTTACTGACACAAAGAGGTCCACAAGAGACTTGGGCGACCCAACCTTACAGAGTTAAATCGAAACTACAAAACCCCAAAACTAAATAACACATACTCTACAGCCCCATAATTTCGATTACGACTACGAGCGAGGAGAATCCCTTTCTTCCTGATTCACACTACCAAAATAGTTTTCACAAAACTCCAATCAATACCTTGAAAATCGAATTAACAGAATGCTAGAATCATTTAGTATTACCGAAGGGAAACGTACAGCTCCGAGAAGAGTAACAGGATTAAAGGAGCGGTGGATCAAGAGGAACAAAAACAAAGTAGAAAAACTGAGATTTAACGAAGGTTCAAAATCAAAAAGAGAGAAAACCGGTAGGGAACACAATAGAACAGGAGGGAAACATTAAAAATTAGGTTAGTGAAAGGGGAAAGCCAAAATTTGCAATTTGGGATATCTCAACCACTCCTCAATCCCTTATATTTCTCCCCCATATCCCCACTATAGTCAACCACTCAGAATCTTGTTCCTTTCAAACTCTTGACCGATGCATGCCGCAAAAAGAATCCCTTGATTACACGGAGACTCGAACACAAGACCTCCACACACTTGACTCTCCACTTAACCATTAGACTAGTAGGCCCATTCTGTTAATTACTTACACACTTTATCTTATAAGCATACTAACAAGAGTTTGGGCTTTATTCATAAAAATACCAAAATTTACCCAAGTTGGGACTTGAACTTGGGACCTCCCACACACACCCAGAACACATAACCACTGAAGCAGACACTCATTCATTCCAAACTTACAAAAGCCAAAAATAAGCAAAAATCGAGGAGTTACAATGTCTCTATCTTTTGAGAGTCATCCACTCTGATGCCCAAGATAAGGCATCTCTCCAATTAGACTTGATAGATGACATATTAGTCTTCCAATCAGTTTGCTCATTTCTAAACAAAGGATATGTTTAGGTTCATCTATTAATACAAGTTGTCTTTTCGTATTACAATCTAAACATGTAATACCACTTAGTATTAGTTAAACATTAGACAACTAATGAGAAACATTTGCTTCCATTTTACTTTGCATTCAAAAACCATGTAAGGATAATATAAAAAGTATTAATGTAATTTATGAATAATTTTATTAACCAATCTTTCGAGAAAAATTACAAGTGTACTTAGACGAAAAATACTATACTTAGGGTACCAGATCCAACACCAATGAGGAAGAAAGATGGGTTGTGAATGATAAGGTAAAGGCTCAATCCAACTCCAAGGCTATGCACACACTCCTTTGTAATATGAGTGAAAAAGGTGTCAACAATCTGGAAGTGCCAAAGACATATAGCACAGACTTGAGGAAATCTATGAAAACAAGTAGGAAGAAAATGAAACTGAGAAGCCTTGTGAGAAAGAAAGCACAACTAGTGATGAGGAAAGCAAAGATGAGAAATCAAGTGAAAGATACCCCTCAAATCCAAAGGTGACGTGTTTCATAGCTCTTGAAGTGCAAGAGATATCTTCTAAATCTTGCAATTCAAATTTATATTATTTTAATGAATTACAAGATGCCTTCAATAAGTTAGTATTGGAATTTAAAACCCTGAATTCCAAATACTAGAGAACAATTTTAAAATTCAAAATTGAAAATGATTTTCTTTTAAAAACTAAAATTGATTTGGAGAACCAAAATGAAAAATTGAAAGTGACTTTTGAGGCTTCCTAAAAGAAAGTTGAATTTTTTGAAAAAGAAGATTTTGAGTTGTGTAATGCCCTAAGATTGTAAATTTTGAATTGTTAAATTATGCGAAGTGAATTGATCTGGTTCAGTGGTTAAGTGTTCTACTTATGTGCTGGAGGTCATGTATTCAAATATCATCCTTTGAATTTTTATTATATTTCTTCTAACCTCTATCTTTGAACATCTAGCTTATCTATTATTTTTGCTCAACTGTTGACAAAAATGAGTTGGCTGGTTCAGTGGTGGCTTCAACTTAACCATGGGTCCCGAGTTTAAGTCTTGTGCGTGCAAAAGCAAAATTCTTTTTTCTTCTTCCTAAGTGTGTCACCACCATGTGGTGGAAATTGGGTTGAATTTGAACTTTAGGGAAAATTTGATACGATAACTAATCAGATTTAGTAGAGGGATATAAGTTTTTTTTTTAGTTTTTGAATTGAAATTATCTTAAAATCCCTTCCCAAAATCTACCTGAATCATCCATCTCCCCACTCTCTCTCCACTCTTCCAATTTTGTTTTTCATGTTAGACGACTGTAAAAGATTTTCTCTGTATTCTTCCTTTTTTATCCTTTTTTTGAAAATTTTCCTTCCTTTCTTCCTCTATTTCTATTCGTTTATCCTTTTGCCATCTCTGTTTTGTGTTGCACCGCTCAAATTTTGTACCCCGTTTTGAGCTATTATTAACCAAGTGATATCAGTTTGGGTCTTGTGTGTTTGGAAGTTTCACTGCTGCAGTATCAAAATTCTAGTGTAAGTGAAATATATTTGTGGGGTTATGAAGGGTGAATACGAGTTTTCATTTTGTGGTTTTTTATTGATTTATATCGAGTTAATTCCTATTATGCTATTGTTAGGTGAGAATCAAGATATGCAAAACTTTCCTCCAATGATCTAGGTGTCAATAGAAGTAGTTGTTCTTGCAAGTGTAAGTGGAAGGAAGTTTCAATTAAGGACTAGTTTTGTTAGTTCGTAATAATTTATTATTTGCATTCGATTTATTGGTCGAATTTGCTAATTAGTTCATTCTAAATGTCATTTCCTATGTGCTAGAATTGCGACTATTGTGTCGGCATAAAAAAATGACCACATATGTGACTCAAAATAGTAAAAAAAGCGAACAGCGATAAGCCAAAAAAACCCACTGTTGACACTGCACGGTCGAGTGCCAAACAGTAACACCCCTCATTTGTATTCAACGTCGAAATAGGGTTACGGAGCATTACCGAACATATTATACAATTACACATACAATTCACATATATTTTCAATTTCATGAAATTATCAATCAACAACATTCATGTCGTCCCTAATATGAGACTACGAGGCCCAAAACATGCATTCGGGGTGGTTCGAGACAAAACCAATAACTTTAGAAACTTCTCAAACACTTAGAAAATTTTCTCAAAAATAGGGGACACACACCCATAGCCAAAGACACACCCGTGTTACAGACCGTGTGGACATTCGAAATGGGATCACTTGGCCGTGTCCCAACCCATGTCCGATTATAACACCTCTAATCCGTATCCATCGTTGGATTAGGGTTACGAGGCATTACTCGTCTAACCACAAGTCAACACACTAATATAAATATTATTACCTTAATTAATGCATAATTAATTCATGATATCACGATCAAACATGTACTTTCATTTTTAATATTAAATCATTAACAAACCTACCACAAATAATATCATTAACATCATATAAAAACTAATTTCATTCAAATAGAAAAAACACTATTCATTTGGTCATTTTGAATACTATAGCCGAGTATGAATGTTTACCCATATTCAATTTATACCAATCAAATAACTATATTTATTCAATCACATGCGCACCCTAACTAAATGTTCACAACAATAATTTAACCCTTCAAACCTCATGTCCGAATACATATAAGCATCCAATGAAAAATATAAACTCCAAACTAAATCAATGCCATGACCGAATATTAACAAGTGAGTATACTTCAATTTGATCATTAATATATCACATTCAATAATCACATACATAGAGTTGAGTTAATCCTCCCATGACTTGTCTCGTAAGTGCATACAAAAATAAGCAAAAGTATATCCATCAACCAAAATGCACTATATACCTTATTCAAACCAAATTCATATACTCAAATATCATGCATAACATAATTTGAAATAAACTTCCAAGTTAAGCTTATAATATATCCGAACATACCCAAAATAACAAGACCATAATCAAGCATGACTAAACCATTCTCAAGCATAGAAGTATAGCCATTTTCGCATGGCATTTATACATATACACACCATTATACATGCCATAAATTTCAAAAGAGTTACAACTTATAAGATACCAAAGTTAGGTGATAGTGCGATTGACTTTGACGATGATCCTTGAGCTCGAGCCTAGACTTCAAAATCTATAAAATAGTCAAATGAACACACACACAGTAAGCTAACATAGCTTAGTAAGTTATAAGCAATGATAAATTATACAATTAAATCAATCTAACATGAGCATCAATGAACTTATAACGGTAAATATACATTGTAACACCATTCAGTAACTACCATACTTAAAAGTCTCAAAACCGAATATTCATGCATTCCTCATTAGATTTCATTTGATACTAAGCATAATTATTTCATCTCAATACATACTCAAAGTCTAATAATCACATTTCATTTCTTTAATTTCTTAAACAAGAATAACTTACCTCATTAGCACCAATTAATACAACTATCATGAATCACTAACTTATTTATTTCATCTCGTTTATCACAACTCACTAGTTGATTTCCTTGGAGGATCCATAAACCCGTATCCTTAGTGCAAATTATGTAACGTATCGCACACTTAGTGCCGTTACTTTGATAAAGTGCACACATAGTGCCAATTTCTTGTAATGTATTGTACACTTAGTGCCATTACATCATATTCCACACACTTAGTGCCAAATGACTGATTTTGCACACTTAGTGCTCTGTATAAGTTCACACACATAGTGATCATTAACCCGATCTCCTAATCTTTCATATAGACATATATAATCACATTTTATACATATGACCATACATATATGCACATGTTCGAACCAACCCATTCTTCCTATGAATTACCATCACATTCGGCCATACTCAATAAATATGTATAGTCACATATTCAAATACAACCATCACCTATTACAAATTCCACATTTAACTACTTCTCAATCAATAAGTACTCATTCAACTCAAATACATCAAAGCTCATATATAAATCAACCTTACATTCGGCTAGCACATAACTTATCCAATGTCACATTCCACCTTAAGTAATTTAATATGCTTCCTTCTATTTAACATATACACCTTAATATAGATTAAACTTCAATTCAACCTAATTGCTTAATAACTTACCTCAAAAATCGACGGATTAGGTTTCCCGACTATTCGTTCAACTTTTCTTTTCCCCGATCCAATCCCGATTCTTTTTGCTCTTGATCTAAATAATTTCAAATTAAGCTCATTTAAATATATTTTCATTCAATTTAATCCAAAAACACATAATTATGCAAATTACCATTTTACCCCTAACATTTAAAATTTTTACAATTTAGTCCCTATTGCACAAAACACAAAATACTCAAAATTTGAGCATACTCCTTTAGAGCCAAATGCTATTCATGTCTATACAAGTCCATACAATCCATTTATTTCACATTTTGACCCTTCAATTTACAAATTTCACAATTTAGTCCTAATTACTTAAAATCATCAAAAATTTCAATATAAAACATGTTAATCTAAAACATATCTTTAATATATAGTCATCAACCATCATAAAACAAAATTTTTCATCAATGGCTAAACACCACACATGCATCAAAATCAGAAATTCTAACATGGGTCGAATAGTATTCGAAGCAACGATCTCAAAAACGTAAAAATTATCAAAAATCGAACTCAATTACACACATTAATCAAGCATGCAAGGGCCGAATATCTTGAGAGCTTAAGCTCTTTCTTTTCTTATTTAGTTTCGGTCAAAATAAGAAAAATAAAAGATGAACATGCCACTTTGTAACACCTCACACCCGGCCAATACACCACTAATTAACTGTATGTTACAGAAAAAGGTATTTGAGAGGTTTAGGTTTCGCTAAAAGTTTGATGAAAACTCTTTCAGATGTTTTGCCTTGTTAGAAAACTTGAGCATGATTGTTTAAAAGTGATAGTGTATTTGAAAACCCAAAATTTTGAAAACTTAATCGCTATGTAAGTAAAACAAGTTTATCTCATTTAGAAATTTAAGTAATCCTTGTTGTTGCTTAAACACATTTTTAAGTTAATAAAAAAAAATCACATTCAAGTTTGGAAGACAATTGAGTTTCATTTAATTTGAATTACAGTGTGATACCCGATGGTAACGTGTAAAACATCTCGCTTTGCAGTTTGAAGAAAACTTTATCTTTCCAAGTTTTAGCAAATTTTAACCCAATTAGTTTGTTAAGGCATATTTGAAAGTAAATTTAAGAATAAAGATAACCAAAGTAAAATTTTAAAAAAGCCGTTTACACACCCAACAAATCCAAACGAAAAATAAATAAAGCAAAGTACCAAGTTTAAAATCAGTGCAAATCCGACTTTTATTTTTGGCATGGGCATCTCGAGTCCACCTGGCTCCGTGTCCGCGATCTAAGTGTCACCGAAATGATAAGGGAGAAAGGAGAGTCGCAAGACTCAAAGCATAAATCCTCTCCCAAGATATGCAACATGCTAACACACATCATAACAAAGCAATACAATTAATGCACCCGATCCTAACCATCCGTAACACCTTTTCTACCCTGTGGTACCAAACCACCGGTGGTGCCTAACCACCGTGACCCAAAGTCACGATATCCATAGATGTGGTGCTAAACCACCGGTGACCCAAAGTCACGAAGATCCATTTGTGGGCCAACCCACGTGATACCAAATCATCGCGACGATCCCAGATCTCAATAGTGGGGCCAACCCACGGTGGTACTAAGCCACGTGGACGAGTCGCCATGAGGTGCCAAACCTCCGGTGTCCCAAAGACACGAGTGTGATACTAAATCACCGGTGACCGCAATACGATTAAAATGATGGGGCCAACCCATCGTAGGATACCAAATCACTAGCGCCAATCCCAGAAATCAACCGTGGGCCAACCCACCGTGGTGCTAAGCCACCGACGAGACGCGGAGGTGCTAAACCTCCGTGACCCAAAGTCACAATAATCAACTGTGGTACCAAACCACCGGAGGTGCCAAACCTCCGTGTCCCAAAGACACTGGACATCATATCCCCCTCCTCTCATATCACCCAATAATGTATCATACTAATGCAAAGTCGCAGCAATCATGCTATCATGCTCACATGCTTAATATGACATCTCAAGATACATACACCAACAAATCATGATATCACATATCATCACATATCTCATAATGAAACGGACTTACCCGAATCCGTATCCATACCTCATTGGGTATTAAATCACCAACCACACTGCTTCACTTACACAATTAGGTTATTAACACATTACTCAGTTAAGAAGGTGTGTTAGTTTACACACCTGATAGATCGCACGCTTAATCCCAAGAACCGTTTAAACCCTCGATTATTTTGCTCCTAAAATCGCCAAACACAGATTAATCACTTAAAACCATTCTACGTAATAGATAAACCAAAGGGTTTATGTTAAACCTTTACTTTGCAAATGGTTCGGTTTCCTACCAAACCCGAACCAATAATGGTTCCCTTACCAATCGGTCACACCCTAGAAATGAAAAACGGTTAATCTCTTAATAACTTGGCTTAAAGAAAACTAAACAAAACTGACTAAAAGAACTCGTTCTTACCACCACTTACCGCTTACTTAATAGAGAAAGAAGGCTCCTCACGATCATTCCTAAAATCCGGATGTCCTACACTGAAATTGGTTTAGACACAAGAGATTAACTCCTTTCAACAAAAGCCCAAAAATCGGCCATTTAAACAAACCCAAACCGAATAAGAACATAAGAGAGAGAAGATAACCATTCAGCCAAACTCTTACCTATCCCACCGATTGACAACAAGTGCCCCAACAAGATGACCACCCTCCTAGGATTTGGCCAAGATGCACCCAAAAAGAAGAAGGGAAGATTCGGCTAGCACCCTTAACAAAATGGAAAAGGAGGTTCGGTCTTAAGAGAAATGGGAAGAACGATTGGGGACAAAAGGCTAAGGGGTTTTGGAAAAGAAGAAAATAAAATGATGAATGGAGGGTGCTTTCGGTTTAAAGAAAAGAAATGGAGGATGATGTTTTGGAGGATGGTGTTTTGGCCAAGAAGAGAGAGAGAGCTAGTTTCTACCACAAGCAATAGAGAAAGCAAATGGAGTATGCAAGTTCTAAGACCACTTAAGAGATAGGAAATAATGTATGAGAAGAAAGGTTACTAGTTTTGATTACACAAGATGCAAATAAGAGAAAGATGGGAACAAACATTCTGCTACCAAAGAGAATCAAGAGAAAACAAAGTAACTTTTGGCAAGAAGAAGCTTGGACTTTTCGCTTAAGGAGAAAAGAAGAAATATACTTGAAGTTTTGGCTAGTTTTTGACTAAATGAGATTTGGCTTACAAAATGGTTTTTGACCGAAAATGCACAATTGCCAAAATAAAAATTCGGCACACTCCCCCACAACACTTACCAACCGGCCACTCCCCTAAAATCTCTCCAAAATTCTACCACAACTCCCCAAACACTTCCAAGCCTCTAATTCAAATCACTTTGAATTAGTCCACTTCCTACAATCACTCTCCACCCACCATTTGAACTTTTGACTTGGTCCAAGGCAGAGTTTGAACCGCCACAACTCCTCCCTCCTTGTCACAAAATAGAAACCAAAATGGAGCACTATGCACTTAAACACGGACCTCCTCCCTCCTACAAGTGATGCTAATCTAAGCTCTTAGTGGCGCCTTGCTTGCCACTCTACTAGCTCCTTTCTTATGCTAAAAACTCACCTAAAATATTTATAAACCCCAGCTCCTTCAGCTCCCCCCACCTAAGTCTAAAAAAACAAAATTTTTCCTACCACTCAGGCTTACACCTAGCTTATAACTAAGCCCCAACAACATCAAAATAACAACATAGCACACCATGCACATGCAACAAAGCCGTAATAAATTAGCCCTTTAACCCGAGATATTACAGCTTCTACCTCTTAAAAATAATTTCGCCTCAAATTACTCGATCGTAAGAGTTATGGTATTGTTGCCTCATCACCTCCTGTTCCCATGTAGCTTCTTCCACGCCATGATTCCGCCATAGTACCTTAACCAAAGGCACCGACTTCCTACGCAGAACCTTCACATCCCAATCTAAAATCAGACAGTGCTCTTCTTCCGTGGTCAAATCTGGTTAACCTCGATCTCTTCCATCGCCACCACGCATGCGATGGATCCGAGCGATAACGCCGAGCATCAAACGTGGAACACGTCGTGAATCGACTTAGCTCGCTAGCAACTCGAAATGGTAAGCTACCGTCCCACTCGCCTCAAGACTTTATACTACCAATAAACCTCGAACTTAGCTTGCCTTTCCTTCCTAACCTTAACACTTTCTTCCACTACGAGACCTTTAGAAAACTTGATCTCCCACAAAGAAATTCAATATCTCTCCGCTTAAGATCAGATAAGACTTCGTCGGTCCAAGCTTCCTTCAATCGGCCCGAATCAACTTAACCTTGCCTTCGGTCTCAAAGAACCAACTCGTCCCAACAACCGACATTCACTTAACTCGTCCAACAAGTAGGTGAGCGACACTTCCACCGCATAACGCCTCATATGGTGCCATCTTGATGCTTTCTTGGTAACTATTATTGTAGGCGAACTCACCAATGGTAGATACTCCTCCCAACTACCCTCAAGTCCAATACACAACCTCGTAATATGTCCTCCAAGATCTCAGATAACCTTTCCGATCGCCCGCGATCATGGGTGAAATGTCAGGTCGAAATCCAACCGCTGCACTCCAGAGCTCGATGTAACGCTTCGTAACCTTGACGAATTGATCCTTATCCGAGATGATCGACATCGCACCCCGCAAACCTCACTATCTCTCGACATACAACTTCGCCAACCTCAAGTGAGTAATCCACCTCACCGGATAAAGTGAGCTGATTTAGTCAATCGATCCATAATTACCCAAATCAATCCTTCTTGCTAGGTGTAAGAGGTAATCCATCGATTTAAATCCATAGTGATCCTTTCCCACTTCCATCGTGGAATCTTCACCGTTGAAGCAACCTCGACGGCAATCGATGCTCACTTTGACTCACCGGCATGTCGACACTTCCCTACAAACTCGCCACTTTTTTTTCGCATCTTACCACCGTAATCGCTTCTCGAGATCCCTATACATTTTACTACCTCCAGATGCATAGCGTAGGGCTGCTATGCATCCTCAAGAATCTTCTTCCTTAACTCAAGATCCCCAGATACAAGCTCTCCCCAAAACAGAGCACTCCATCACTAGACAAATCAGAACCCACCAAACCATCATTCTCGCACTTGTGTTTTCTCACAGACTCAAAACCTCATCCATCAACTGCTTTTCTCCGATCCGCTCAACCCAAGTAGGTTTAACTCGCAGCTCGCCTGTAATACTCCCATCACATACAAACTCAAGTGAGCAAACATCGCCTTAGATCCGAAACAACCTTACCGCCAACGCTGCGTCGCCACAACGTTAGCCTTGCCCGATGATACTCAATCGAATAAATGAGTCTTTCAAAGAACTCAATTCATCTCATACGCTCAGATTCAAGTCTTTCGAGTCAAAAGGTACTTCAGACTCTTATGATCTGTAGACTATCGATTTCTCCGCATAAGTAATGCCTCCAAATCTTCAAGGTAAGACTACACCGCAAGCTCCAGATCATGCGTTGGATAATTGACCTCATGTGGCCTCGCTTGCGAGATGCGTAAGCCACAACCTTCCTTCTCGATTAGCACACATCCCAAACCCGTATGTGATGCATCGCAATAAATCGTGAATTCCTTCCCACCTCAAAGTTGAGTTAGAACCGAGCTTCAAATAAAATATTCTTTAATTTGTCGAAGCTCTCCGCCGCTTCTCACCCAAATAAACGGAACCCTTTTCTTAACAATTTGGTCATCGGTCACGATCAACGAAAATCCTCTACAAATCTTCTAGAGTATCCTCGCCAAACCCGTAAAACTCAATCTCACCATCGACCTAGGCGGCTTCCAATCCAAAACCGCCTCAATATTTCGAGGATCCACTCTAATCCTCACCAATACTACATGACCCAAGAACGCCACCTCTCTAAGCCGTAACTCGATTTACTAAACTTTGCATAAAGTCGCTTTCTCTCGTAATCTGCAATACCACCCAGAATGCGCATCATGTTCCTCCTCACCGTGAATATACCAAGATGTCATCGATAAAACCACTACGAATCGATCCAAGTAATCATTGAACACTCTATTCATCATATCCATAAATGCCGCAAGATTAGTCAACCCAAACGGATAACTAAGAACTCAAAGTGCCCATACCGAGTAACGAAATGCCGCCTTGCGATATCCGCCTCCTTTACCTTTAATCGATGATACCTGCATCAGAATCGATCTTCGAGAATACCGATGCACCTTCAAATTGATCAAACAAGTCATCTATCCGGGCAATGGATACTTGTTTTTGATCGTCACTTATTTAATTGATTTTAGTCTATACACATCCACATAGTATCGCTTTTCTTCTTGACAAAGAGTACCAAGCGCTTCCCAAGGTGAAACACTTGGCCCGATAAAACCCCGTCCAATAACTTCGGATCTCGAGCCTTGAGCTCCACTAATTCCTTTGGCGCCATCCTATACTGAGTAATAGACATCAAGCAGCTCCGCAATGATCTATCCCGAACTCTACCTCACGATCCGTGGCAAACCCGAAAGCTCCTCAGAAACACATCAACAAATTCCTCATCGTCCAACTGCCTCTACAAGCAGACTCATTAGCCTCCAAGGCATACACATGAACCACATATGCTTCACAAATTCTTCTTGACCATCTTCTGCTTTCGGAGTAGATACCACATTGGATGATAATTCTTTCTATTACCGATCAGACTACCTCATCACCCTTAGTCAAGTTGTAACCATGCGCTTAGCCAAGAATCTAACTTCGCCTGTACTTAACCACCACCCATCCCGAGAATCGATCGAACTCCCAAACCAGCTCCATCGATCGCCCACAAACACTACCCCTTGAGTTCTAGAGGTACGCCTCTATACAAATTTTATCTACAACTATAGAGTGACCTAGAGGGCTTATTACTACCATCCGCCTAGAAGATATCTCGATTCTAGATCCATGGTCTTCACTATGCTACTTGCAACATATGAATGTGTTGAACCCACATTAATCAAAGCAAAGAATGGAGAACCAAAGATTAAAACTTATCTGTTATGACATCCGGCAGGCCATCCTCCTCTCGCCTCAGACACACTAGCCCCTACCGTCTGCCTCGAACTACTCAGCACCTCCGCCTGTGCTCCACTACCACCGTAACCATTACCTCCTCTCGCCATTACCTCGCCCCTCATGGTGGTGGTCCATTATTCCCAGATCGAGTACGGCCCTAACTCTTAGATCAATCCTAGCCAACTTATGCAGACAGGTCCCTCACACGGTGGTCCAAATGAGCCACACTCAAAACAAATTTCTACCACCACCCAACATCCTCCCAATGAGCTTTCCCACAACGGTTACATCAAGGGTCCTCGACTAGCAAAGAACAAACCTACTAAACTGATTTGACCCACTCGGTCTAGCCCTTTTCTCGTGGATTACCCGATGACCCGTAAGACCCAAACTCCTCTTGTGTTTGCTCCTATCCATGCCTTGCCTCACAGACTTTAATGCCCTCGGCCACCTTAGCCTTCTCAACCAAGACAAAGAATTCACTCTCCCTCACAAGCAATCAACAACCTTAATTCATCTCGCAGCCATCCTCAAACGAACACACCTCTCGTGTTCAGAGCCACCATACCCCTAGCATACCGACTCACCGAGGAACTCGCCCAGATTCTCGATTACGACGATTTACTCTCCGAACTAACCTCGTAAATGCTTTCCGCTGCTCATTAATGTAGTTAGCTCCAACGCATTTTTCCGATAAGCACTCAAATAGTCCCAAGTCGATCTTCACTGCGCAATACTGTCCCAACCGTAAGCCACCATCGGTATGACTCATCTCGAGAAGTGATACTATCCCTTTAACTTTTCTTCAGAAGTCAGTCTAGATCATCCATGATCCGCCTGTCGCTTCCAAATTAATATTCAAATGGCCGAGCAACACTGCACACACCTCTAATACCTCACTTCGCTTGTTCAAGTCGCCAGTACGATTTTCTAGCTCCTCGCCTCCACCTACTCCAACTACCCTTTCCGTAACCCACAAGATCGCTCGTGACATGCGGCGTCCCCACCCCGCTCCTCAAACTCACCACCTCTAATGGTGTGATTCTAGATCTCGCTCTTCCGACTTCTCACCGTAACCCACGGGTTCGAAACCGCATCCTACCTCGACCACATCCACGACCACGCCCACCTCGTGTACTCATGACTAAAATCTGCCCCGATTTAAAGAATTTTATGCATCAAGAATTATTCCATCGCTTAAAAGCAAAGTCTTATGAATATTGCTTATTAAAGAAGTTTCGCTGCACGCCCACAGTAGTCCTATCGGCCAATTTCTAAAGTAGTCTTACTATCACTAGCCATCCAATCACATCTCATCAACATCACAAGCATTAGTAAGGGTACTTACCCAAGCGGATTGGTGCCGAGACTCGGTACATGCCTTTCAAACCATGCTTTTAAAACATAACACTTAAAACCGAATTTAAAACATTTTGAACCCCTGCCCACAAATGAGCCTTTGAACTTGGCTCGATATTATTAATTGTAACACCCCACACCCGGTCAATACACCACGATTCGAATCTGTATGTTACAGAAAAAGGTATTTGAGAGGTTTAGGTTTCGCTTAAAAGTTTGATGAAAACTCTTTCGTATGTTTTGCTCTTGTTAGAAAACTTGAGCATGATTGTTTAAAAGTGATAGTGTATTTGAAAACCCAGAAATTTTGAAAACTTAATCAGTTATGTAAGTAAAACAAGTTTATCTCATTTAGAAATTTAAGTAATCCTTGTTGTTGCTTAAACACATTTTTAAGTTAATAAAAAAAAATCACATTCAAGTTTGGAAGACAATTGAGTTTCATTTAATTTGAATTACAGCAGGATACCCGATGGTAACGTAAAACATCTCGCTTTGCGCTTTGAAGAAAACTTTATCTTTCCAAGTTTTAGCAAATTTTAACCCAATTGGTTTGTTAAGGCATATTTGAAAGTAAATTTAAGCATAAAGATAACCAATGTAAAATTTTAAAAAGCCGCTATAAACCCAACAAATCCAAACAAAAATAAATAAAGCAAAGTACCAAGTTTAAAATCAAGCAAATCCGACTTTTATTTTCAAGATGGGCACCTCGAGTCCACCCCGCTCGTGTCCGCGATCTAAGTGTCACCGAAATGATAAGGAGAAAGGTGAGTCGCAAGACTCAAAGCATAAATCCTCTCCCAGATATGCAACATGCTAACACACATCATAACCAAGCAATACAATTAATGCACCCGATCCTAACCATCCGTAACACCTTTTCTACCCCTGTGGTACCAAACCACCGGTGGTGCTAAACCACCGTGACCCAAAGTCACGATATCCATAGATGTGGTGCTAAACCACTGGTGACCCAAAGTCACGAAGATCCATTTAGGGGCCAACCCACGGTGATACCAAATCACCGCGACGATCCCAGATCTCAATAGTGGGGCCAACCCACGGTGGTACTAAGCCACGTGGACGAGTCGCTATGAGGTGCCAAACCTCCGTGTCCCAAAGACACGAAAGTGTGTACTAAATCACCGGTGACCGCAATACGATTAAAATGATGGGGCCAACCCATCGTGTGATACCAAATCACTAGCGCCAATCCCAGAAATCAACCGTGGGGCCAACCCATCGGGTGCTAAGCCACTGACGAGACGCGAGGTGCTAAACCTCCGTGACCCAAAGTCACAATAATCAATCTGTGGTACCAAACCACCGGAGGTGCTAAACCTCCGTGTCCCAAAGACACGGATATCATATCCCCTCCTCTCATATCACCCAATAACGTATCATACTAATGCAAAGTCGTAATCATGCTATCATGCTCACATGCTTAGTATGACATCTCAAGATACATACACCAACAAATCATGATATCACATATCATCACATATCTCATAATGGAACGGACTTACCCGAATCCGTATGCATACCTCATTGGGTATTAAATCACCAACCACACCGCTTTCACTTACACAATCAAAGTTATTAACACATTACTCAGCTTAAGAAGGTGTGTTAGTTTACACACGATAGATCGCACGCTTAATCCCAAGAACCTTTAAACCCTCGATTATTTTGCTCCTAAAATCGGCCAAACACAGGATTAATCACTTAAAACCATTCGCCAAAATAGATAAACCAAAGGGTTTATGTTAAACCTTTACCTTTGCAAATGGTTCAGCTTCTACCAAACCCGAACCAACAATGGTTCCTTACCAATCACCACACCCTAGAAATGAAAAACTGTTAATCTCTTAATAACTTGGCTTAAAGAAAACTAAACGAAACCGACTAAAAGAACTCGTTTACCACCACTTACCGCTTACTTAACAGAGAAAGATGGCTCCTCACGATCGTTCCCAAAATCCAGATGTCCTACACTGAAATTGGTTTAGACACAAGAGATTAACTCCTTTCAACAAAAGCCCAAAAATCGGCCACTTAAACAAACCCAAACCGAATAAGAACATAAGAGAGAGAAGATAACCATTCGGCCAAACTCTTACCTATCCCACCGATTGACAACAAGTGCCCCAACAAGATGACCACCCTCCTAGGATTTGGCCAAGATACACCCAAAAAGAAGAAGGGAAGATTCGCTAAGACCCTTAACAAAATGGAAAAGGAGGTTCTACCTTAAGAGAAATGGGAAGAACGATTGGGGACAAAAGGCTAAGGGGTTTTGGAAAAGAAGAAAATAAAATGATGAATGGAGGGTGCTTTGTTTAAAGAAAAGAAAATGGAGGATAATGTTTTTGGAGGATGGTGTTTCGGTCAAGAAGAGAGAGAGAGAAGCTAGTTTCGGCTCACAAGCAATGGAGAAAGCAAATGGAGTATGCAAGTTTGGCACCAGCTTAAGAGATAGGAAATAATGTATGAGAAGAAAGGTTACTAGTTTCGGTTTACAAGATGCAAATAAGAGAAAGATGGGAACAAACATCTGCTACCAAAGAGAATCAAGAGAAAACAAGGCAACTTTTGGCAAGAAGAAGTTTGACTTTTCTTGCTTAAGGAGAAAAGAAGAAATATACTTGAAGTTTTGGCTAGTTTTTGACTAAATGAGATTTGGCTTACAAAATGGTTTTTGACCGAAAATGCACAATTGCCAAAATGAAAATTCGGTACACTCCCCCACAACACTTACCAACCGGCCACTCCCCCAAAATCTCTCCAAAATCTGGCCACAACTCCCCCATACACTCCAAGCCTCTAATTCAAATCACTTTGAATTAGTCCACTTCCTACAATCACTCTCCACCCACCATTTGAACTTTGACTTGGTCCAAGGCAGAGTTTGAACCGCCTACAACTCCTCCCTCCTTGCAGTCAAAATAGAAACCAAAATGGAGCACTCGCACTTGAACACGGACCTCCTCCCTCCCGCAAGTGACGCCAATCCAAGCTCTTAGTGGCGCCTTGCTTGCCACTCCACCAGCTCCTTTCTTATGCTAAAACTCACCTAAAATATTTATAAACCCCACTCCTTCATCCTCCCACCTAAGTCTAAAAAAACAAAATTTTTCCTACCACTCAAGCTTACACCTAGCTTATAACTAAGCCCCAACAACATCAAAATAACAACATAGCACACCATGCACATGCAACAAAGCCAGAATAAATTAGCCCCTTAACCCTGGATATTACACACTTTTTCTTTTATGTTTTTATTATATTAAGTTTATAATATAATACATATATTAATATAAACTTAACTTATAAAAACAAATACAAAATGCATTATAAAAGCATAGTGTCATCCACTAACATGATAATTGGTTAATTTACAACCTAAGTCCACATATAAAAGAAGACAAATCAATTAAACCACTCAATTAAATAAAAGACTACTTTTACCACTTATGCGATTTAACCCTTTTCTTTAAATTAAACACACAAACGAGCAAATTAATTTGCGAAATTTTTGCACATGCTCACTCATAAATCATAGACACCAAATATAATATAAAATATTTTATTGACTCGCATTTGTGGTCCCGAAATCACTGTTCCGATCAGATCAAAATTGGGCTGTTATAACTCTCCCCCTTAAGGGATTTTCGTCCCAAAAATCTTACCGATGAATAAATGTGGGTAGCGTTCTTTCATTGAATCTTCAAGTTCCCAAGTTGCTTCCTCAACCCCGTGTTTATGCCACATAACTTTAACCAACGAGATTTTCTTATTACGTAACTCTTTCACTTCACGTGCCAAAATGCGAATTGGTTCTTCCTCATAAGTCAAGTCAGGCTGAATATCAATCTCTGACGGGCTAATCACATGAGAAGGATCAGATCTATATCGTCGAAGCATCGGATCTACATCGTCGAAGCATCGATACATGAAAAACATTGTAAATCTTGTCTAACTCAGATGGCAACATCACCTGTACGCAATCGGCCCGATACGCTCAATAACCTCGTATAGCCCAATAAATCTCGGACTCAACTTTCCTTTACGACCAAATCTAAGTATCTTCTTCCACAGTGATACTTTCAAAAATGCTCGATCACCCACCTGAAACTCTACATCTTTACGTTTCAAGTATGCGTATGATTTTTGACGATCTGACGCGGCTTTCAAACTTTCTTGGATCACTTTTACTTTCTGCTCAGTCTCTTTGATTAAATCAACCCTGTTTATCTTGCTTTCACTTAGTTCGGTCCAACATAAAGGTGTATGACATTTACGACCGTGTAAAGCTTCTTCAAGTGCCATTTTGATACTCGATTGAAAGCTGTTATTGTACGCAAATTCAATCAAAGACAAGTATCGTTCCCATGTACCCTTAAACTCAAGAACACAACATCTCAACATATCCTCGAGTATTTGAATAACACGTTCAGATTGACCATCCGACTGAGGGTGAAAAGTAGTACTGAATTGTAATTTAGTACGTAGAGCATCTTGCAGTTTCTTCCAAAATCATAATGTAAACCTCAGATCTCTATCTGAAACAATAGAAGTAGGTACTCCGTGAAATCGTACAATCTGAGAAATGTACAATTCAGCTAACTTGTCAAGCAAGAGATCCGTACGTACCGAAATAAAATGGGCCAATTTCGTCAATCTATCAACAATAACCCAAATTGAGTCTTTCTTGCTCAGTGTCAATGGTAATCCAGATATAAAATCCATCGTGACTCGATCCCACTTCCATTCAGGTATCATAATCGGCTAAAGTAATCCCAATGGCACCTGGTGCTCTGCTTTTACTTGTTGACATATCAAACATTTCGACACAAAGTCTGAAATATCTCGTTTCATACCGTGCCACCAGTAATGATGTCTCAAGTCGTTATACATCTTCGTACTACCAGGGTGGATTGACAATCTACTATTATAAGCTTCATTACAAATCATTTGAATCAACTCAGGATTCTTAGGCACATATATTCAGTTTCTAAACTGTAAGCATCCCTCAACATCTAACTGAAACTCTGAATCAGTACTCGAACCACAATGACTCCTTTTTGCTAATAAGTCATTATCAACCTTTTGAGCTTTACAAATCTGTTGAACGAACAATGGTCTTGCTTTCAATTCTGCAATAATCGCACCATCATCAGTCATAGCTATATCCGCATTCATTGCACGTAGAGAAAATAGTGATTTTCGGCTTAGAACATCAGCAACCACATTAACTTTCCTCAGGTTATAATCGATCACAAGCTCGTAACTTTTAACAGTTCCAACCATCGTCGCTGTCTCAAATTCAGATCCTTCTGAGTCATTAAATATTTTAGACTCTTGTGATCAGAATAGACATGACACTTTTCACCGAATAGATAGTGACGCCATATTTTCAAAGCAAAAACTATGGCAGCCAACTCGAGATCATGTGTCGGATAGTTCTTTTATACAGTTTCTACTATCTCGAGGCGTAGGCTACAACTTTACCCTCCTACATCAAGACACAGCCCAATCCATTTAAAGATGCATCGCTGAAGATAACGAACTCTTTACCCGATTCTGGTTGAACAAGAACTGGAGCTTCCATTAACAAGGTTTTTACTTAATCAAAACTCTTCTGACACCTCTCTGACCACTCGAATTTAACGTCTTTCTGTAACAGCTTTGTTATCGAAGCTGCAATCATAGAAAACCCTTTCATAAAGCATCTATAGTATCCGATAAGTCCCAAAAAACTCTGAACTTCAGAAACATTTCGCGGGGGTTTCCAATCAAGTATAGCCAAGATTTTACTCGAGTCAACCTGAATGCCTAATGCTGAAACAACATGCCCTAGGAAACTTACTTCATTCAACCAAAACTCACATTTGCTGAATTTCACGTATAACTGCTTATCCCACAAAATCTGTAATACAAGTCTTAAGTGTTCAGCATGCTCAGTTTCGTCATGCGAATAAATCAAAATATCATCTATGAATACAACCACAAACCGATCCAGATATGGTCTGAATACCCGATTCTTCAAATCCATGAAAACAGAAGGGGCATTAGTGAGTCTAAACGGCATCACCAGAAACTCGTAATGGTCGTATCTCATCTAAAAAGCAGTATTAGGTACATCTGAGTCTCTAACTCACAGCTGATAATAACCTGATCTCAGATCGATCTTCAAAATACTGAGGCTCCCTTTAACTAATCAAATAAATCATCAATACGAGGCAACGGATATTTATTCTTTATGGTCACTTTATTGAGTTTTCGGTAGTCAATGCACATTCTCAAAGTTCCTTCCTTCTTTTTCACAAATGGAATTGGCGCACCCTAAGGAGAAAAACTCGGTCGAGCAAAACCTCGATCTGTCAATTCTTGCAACTGAGCTTTCAACTCTTTTAATTCAGTCGGTGTCATTCTATATGAAGCTATCGAGATCAGAGTCGTCCCTGTCACTAACTCAATACCAAACTCTACCTCCCGAACAGGTGGCAATCCCGACAATTCCTCCAGGAACACATCCAGATACTCACATACAATGGTACAGATTCAATCCTCTTTTCGATCACTTTACTATCGATCACATAAGCAAAGTAAGCTTCACAACCTTTTCTCAAATACTATCGAGCCAACATCGAAGATATCACTGCTGGTAGCCCATTCAAATTCGCAGATTCAATTCGAATTATCTCATTATTCTGACATCGTAGATCAATAGCCTTTCGTCTGTAATTTACTATTGCATTGTGCACGATTAACCAATCCATACCAAGGATAATATCAAACTCATCAAATGGTAGTAACATCAAATCACCGGAAAACATGAATCTCGAATCATCAAAGGGTAATTCTTGCACACTCTATCAACTAGCACACACCGGCCCAGGGGGTTCGAAACCCGAATCACAAACTAGTAGGCTCAACAAGTAGAGTCTTACTGGATACTAATGTTTCACACACATAGGAATGGGTTGAACCGGGATCAATCAGAGCAATTACACTAGTATTAAAGAGAGTGAATATACCGGTGATAACATCTGGAGATGAAGCCTCCTCTCGGGCACGAATGGCATACGCTATAGCTGGCACACGAACCTCTGATCGAATAGCTGTATCCGAAGTCCCTCTCTAAGTGCCGCTCCTACCTCTCACATTAAGAGGTGGTCTACCTCTAGCTATAGTACTGCTCGGTCTTACACTCTGAGCATTGTCTTTTTCAGCTATCCCCGGACAATCCTGAATAAAATGATCCTACAAACCACACTTGTAGCAAGTTCGGTTGTTAGATTTACCCCAACATGCACCAAAATGTCACCTACCACACTGTTGACACTCGAGCTTATTCGATCGAGTATTGCCAACACTAGCAATCGAAGTAGCTCGTGAACTCACTAGTGGTCGTTCTCGTATAGAGATCCCTGTATTAGCTTTGGATCGGCTACTGTCATTTTTAAACTTCTTTGATGACGTTTGTGGAAATATACCCGCTGATCTCTTATGGAAACCTCTAGTTTCAAGCTCGGCTTTTTGTTTTTCTTTCCCCAGCTCTTCAGCTTTACAAGCTCGCTTAACAAGTACCATGAACTCATTTATTTCAACTATGCCAACCAGTAGTTTTATATCTTCGTTTAACCCTTCTTCAAATCTTCTGCACATAGTAGCCTCAGATGAAACACACTTATTGGCGTATCGGCTAAGTCTCACAAACTTGCGTTCATACTCAGATACGGTCATACGATACTGTTTAAGCTCGAGAAATTCCTTACGTTTCAAATCTATGAATTGCTCGCTGATGTATTTCTTGCGAAACTCTATCTGAAAGAAGTCCTAAGTAACTCGTTCTTTTGGAACAACTGATACGAGAGTATTCCACCAATAGTAGGCAGAATCCCGTAACAAGGATATAGCACATTTCAGACACTCATCAGGTGTGCAAGATAGTTCATCGAAAATAAGAATTGTGTTATCGAGCCAAAATTCAACTCATTCAGCATCATCATCATCTTCAACTCTAAACTCTTGAGCCCCGTGTTTTTGATTTTATCGACCAGAGGCTTATTTATTCTCTACAGGTGGAATATTTGGATTCGAGAATTGTTGAACAACCGGATTGGTCTAGATATATTGGTTGAACCGATCATTCATTATGCTAAAGAAGGCTTGTTTAGCCCCCTCATTAGGATTACTCACAGCTGATTGAGATTCATCCTGCGCCGTCCCTTGCGCGGGAGTAGGCGCCATACTCTCGACATCTTCAGCTATGGCTCGCTCGGGATCAGGATCCATTTACTATACGAAAGAAGAAAATGCATTTCACTGTCAAAAGTCATTCACACTATCACATTATAAATTATGGCATGTATAGCTAGACTCACACGCACTACATTAGCCCGAGAATCGACTAAATCGTAGCTCTGATACCAATCAAATGTAACACACCTAACCCGTATCCGACGCCGAATTAGGATTACGAGGCATTACTTGTCTAACCACAAGTCAACACACTATATAAATATTATTACCTTACTTAATATTAATTCATGATATCATGATCAAACATGTACTTTCATTTTTAATATTAAATCGTTAACAAAACTATCACAAATAATATCATTAACATCATATAAAAACTAATTTCATTCAAATAGTAAAAACACTATTCATTTGGTCATTTTGAATACTATAGCCGAGTATGAATGTTTACCCATATTCAATTTATACCAATCAAATAACTATATTTATTCAATCACATGCGCACCCTAACTAAATGTTCACAACAATAATTTAACCCTTCAAACCTCATGTCCGAATACATATAAGCATCCAATGAAAAATATAAACTCCAAACTAAATCAATGCCATGACCGAATATTAACAAGTGAGTATACTTCAATTTGATCATTAATATATCACATTCAATAATCACATACATAGAGTATGACTTAATCCTCCCATGACTTGTCTCGTAAGTACATACAAAAATAAGCAAAAGTATATCCATCAACCAAAATGCACTATATACCTTATTCAAACCAAATTCATATACTCAAATATCACACATAACATAATATGAAATAAACTTCCAAGTTAAGCTTATAATATATCCGAACATACCCAAAATAATAAGACCATAATCAAGCATGACTAAACCATTCTCAAGCATAGAAGTATAGCCATTTTTGCATGGCATTTATATATATACACACCATTCAAAAACAAATCAAAAGTGACATAGCCTATACATGCCAGAAATTTCAAAAGAGTTACAACTTATAAGTTACCAAAGTTAGGTGATAGTGCGATTGACTTTGCCGATGATCCCCGAGCTCGAGCTTAGACTTTAAAATCTATAAAATAGTCAAATAAACACACACAGAGTAAGCTAACATAGCTTAGTAAGTTATAAGCAATGGTAAATTATACAATTAAACATTTTACAATTAAATCAATCTAACATGAGCATCAATGAACTTATAACCATAAATATACATCGTACCACTATTCAGTAACTACCATACTTAAAAGTCTCAAAACCGAATATTCATGTATTCCTCATTAGATTTCATTTGATACTAAGCATAATTATTTCATCTCGACACATACTCAAAGTCTAATAATCACATTTCATTTCTTTAATTTCTTAAACAAGATTAACTTACCTCATTAGCACCAATTAATACAACTATCATGAATCACTTACGTATTTATTTCATCTCATTTATCACAATTCACTAGTTGATTTCCTTGGAGGATCTGTAAACCCATACCCTTAGTGCAAATTATGTAACGTATCGTACACTTAGTTCCGTTACTTTGATAAAGTGCACACATAGTGCCAATTTCTTGTAATGTATCACACAATATTTCGTACACTTAGTGCTCGATGTATAAGTTCGCACATGTAGTGCTCATTAACCGATCTCCTATCGAGTTTTGTAACTTGGCTCTGATACTATAAAATGTAACACCCCAAACTCGGCCTAGACGTTATGATTAGATCTAGCATGTCACATGAAGGGTAATTTGAAAACTGCGTGTTCGTTTAAAAGTTCATAATCTTTTCTTCTTCTTTTTTTGAAATTTCCATCTTTGTTATTTGAAATTCAGATTTTGTTTCTATGGTTCTCATGTAAAACATTATTGTTGTTATTAATTTCATTATCACTATTATAGAAAAACTTTGTTTTTAACAGAAAACAGATTGAGTGAATTGTTAGTATGTGATATTTTGAAAATAGTTATTGTCGTTTAAGAAAACCACTTATTTATAAATTTAACGGTTATTAATGGAAACTTAAAAGAAAATAAACCAACGGCCTTATTACAACAATATTAACTCAAAATAAAATAATATTAAAGTAAGCAAAAATGAAAATTTACTAAGTCACAAGAAATATTCCCGGTGTATGGCCACCACAGAGCCTCCGTCACTCCTAATCCTCTAATGCTGGGGATCACCTGCAAGGTTAAAGCAGAGGGGTGAGTTACGAGAACTCAATGTGTAACCCCTAAACGGTCATTAACTGGATCGAAGCCCATCCAGAAATAGACTGGGCCAAAGCCCACACAGAAGCAAACTGGGCTGAAGCCCACACAGAAATAGATTGGGTCGAGGCCCTATTCACAAGCAGACTGGGTCGAGGCCCTATAAACATGATAATGCAACCATATAGCCCAACCTAATAATCCATCCGCTACACACCACCCAAATCAGCCCAACACACCTGTGAGAATTTCTAAATCGACCCACCCATCCGCTACACACCAATAGGGCAGACAAACTGCTCCTCAAGAATTTGTGGCGAAGCCATCAAGATAACAGAATGTGCGTGGTATAGCCACTATACAGATTGTGGCACAGCCATCAGAATATGTGGCAGAGCCACCAGATTACACTTTCTCCGATCATCAATATCCCAATCCCATGCAGAATGTCATGTATGCAAAGTATATGTCAAAAATGAAGTACGAAATAAATTACCATTGTAACCAGCTAAACAGAATACATGCAATCATCCTAACCAGCCCCTCATGGTATAACAGTAATTTACCCATCGAGGGTATTTCAGTGATTTCACCCTCTAGGGGTATTTCGATAATTTCACAATCAACGGCCTTTCCGAAAGCCCACTGTCGCCTCAAGCAACACAGAACCCCTTTTTTAAGTCACTACGGAGTTAATAGGCCTTAAATCCATCTTAGGCCCAATCGAGCCCACACACTCGTACGGCCCATTTCGCATGATTTCGGCCTCAGATTTGTAGATTTGGCATTCAGAATTATCATGACAGTTTTTTTAGCATTTGGCCCAAGTGGGCCGATAGCCCATTGGGCTCATTTGGCCCGTTTTGGCCCGTTACAGCCTCAATATCGCGATAGTGTTCGTGACACTCTCAACGATTTTTCGCCATTATTCGCATTACGATCTACCACTACGAGCGTTTGCACACTCGAGTGGTCACAGATGCCAGTTTTCGGCTTCTGGCCGAATCACAGAACATTGCAAGATGCATTTAGAAGGGTGTGAGATTACACACCTGTTACAAGTTTAGATTGAACCCTCGAGATTACGCACTTATAAATCCATATACTTTAACCATTAGCCTTAATCATAGTAAGACATATCCATTAGGTTGAAAACGACAACACACCACACTACTTACCAAGAACGACGGTAACTCTTGCTACACTTGAATGTTCGGTTTACTCCCTTACGAAATTGTGTCCCCATAGAAGAGCACGAGTTAGCGATGTTGTTTCAAAATAACGAAGAAAAGGCCTTTCGGCCTAAATGAACCTAGAATAAAGAACATCCATCCATGCCCCCTATTCGCCATGGCTATGCTTACCACCAAGTATCAGCCTCTCCTCCAACGAGGGTATTCGGTCCACCTTCTACCGATCAAAGATTCGTGCCCCAAACGAAAAGATCGCATTAGAAAACTATTCGAAATAATAAGAGAAGTGGCTTCTAAGAAACTCAAAGATTAATCAAAAGAAACCAACCATAGATATCCTTACCAAGGTGCCACAGATTCGACAACTGACCAACAAGGGTTCGGCTTTCTCAAAAGGACAACCAAGATTTGAGATGAAGAGAAATGGTCAAATTTGACCTGATTAAAAGAGTTAAAAGATGAAAGTTTCGATCCTCAAAGAGAGAAAAAGAGAAAGAGAACATAAAAAGAAAAGAACTAATACCTTGCTACTAAGGAAAAGCCAAAGGAAAAGAAAGATTCGACGATCAGAAGAACACTACGCTTCAATCTAGACTAAGTTCAGCTAATGGAAAAAGAAAAAGGGAAACTGATTCAAATGGGACAAAAGGGGAATTCAGCTTATGGAGAGAATAGTAGAAACACAATAAAGAAAAAGAGAAGTTTCGGCTATAGTGTGCACAAAGGAGAAAAGATGAGAGGAAAGTTGGAAAGAATGGATGAAGGGAGATGCACGAGTGGTCAATTCTCTAAATTTCACTAAGACTCAAATGAGGAAAAAAGATGAAGAAAATGAGCTAAGAGATTCGGCAATAGCAGAAATAAGTAGGAAAAAAACCCGAAATAACACGATAAAAAATGCACACTACTCTCCGAAACAAAAATGTACTTAGCAAAACGGCACCCCCACACACACATGACCGAATATGCTCCCTAAGCACATCCCCAATTTTGGCCAACCACCTCCCCTCTCCATTTCCCATGATTCACTCCATGATTCTCTCCTACATTTACCCCCTTCACACATTCAAACCGTTTGATCAATTCAAACCTTCACCAAATAGAATTTCACTCCAACTCCACCTCTTCACCTCCTTGAGCATAAAATAAACTCTCATAAGCTGCATGTGGGATTCGAACACTCTCCCTCTCTGCCTCCCTTGTGACGCCACACCACTAGGCCATCTTGCTCTTTTTGTTAGCCAATACATCCACTTAAACCTTAAGTCCTATTTTCACTAGCTCTCCCCACTAAAGTACCCAAAAACCAAAATTTCACCAGGGCTTGGGCTCGAACCCGAGCCTCCCCAAGACCTCCTAACACACCCAAACAACCCGCAGAGCAACCATAACATACATTTACACAAATATCACAAACCCCTAAATTTTAGGATGTTACAATAAAGTTCTCAAAGGTACCATAATAAAATTAAGAGCATGGATATGTATTCAGGGGTACCGAAGTACAAACAGGGACACATATGTTCATTCAGGGGTACCAAAGTCTAAATAGGGCATGTATGTGCATTCATAAAATAATTATATACAAATATTTTAACTAAAGAACAATAATATAATAATACAAATAAAATTTCATTTACATAATGAAATATTATGAGCTTACCTCCAAAGCACTTTCGATTTAAACACAGAGACTACTACGCAATTTCCTTTTTCCTCGGTTATTGTCTTTTTGAATCAAATCTTGATCTATATAGTAATTAAATACAGTCTATTAAAATCACATTCAATTCAATGCATATGACCCTTAACTTTTCATTAATTACATATATTCCTTAAACTTTTATATTTTTCACAATTTAGCCCCTATACCTAAAATTTCCCAAATTAACAAATTTACAACTTCCCAAAGCTAACCAATATCCTTCCAAGCTAGGGCAACCCACCATTAATCATTAATTACTTAATTTCCATGAAACTTTAAGTATTTAATCTAATTACTCAATTTTATAAAAATATCAAAGAAACCAATTAGTAAACTAATCTACAACTAACACTTCAACTCCATCAATTAACATCTAAATAACAAGGATTCATCAATGGCAATATCCAAAATCTTTAACAGTTTTAAAAATGAAGCAATAGGTTAGTTGGACCTAGTTGTAACGATCTCAAAAACATAGAAATTACTAAAAACGGGTAACAAATTCTTACCATACAAGTGTTACAAGCTAGCCGAAAACTCCAAACCCTTCAATGGTGTTTTAGCATTCAACTTTAAATGGAAACATCCACTAATGAAGAAGATGAATGCTTTATTTTATTTGTTTCTTAAGTTAAAATTATCAAATTACAAATTTACCCTCTAATTAAACATATATATTAGCTAAATTCAATCCCTAAACCGTCTATATTAAACAAAATGGTATAATTGCCTATTAAACCATTCTACTTATAGGATTTACACCACTTAATCACTATAATTCAATTATAACTAGATTTTTACATCTATTACTATTTAATCTTTTTCTTAAATTAAATAGGTAAACATTAAAATTTTTTCACCAAAAATCAATACAGTTCTAATGTAATTATTTAACCATTAATTAAATAATAAATCACGACTTTACCAACAAGGGCAAAGCCAGAATAATTTTTTAGGGGGGACGGATGAAATTTTAATTTTTTATAGTTTATATCTTTATAATTTGTAAAGGATTAAATCAAATTTTTATAATTTTAGGGGCCAAAGTGCAATTTTACCTTTACTAATTTAAAATTTTTAAAAAATTTAAGGGCCTAAATAGCAATTTTACATTTTAGGGGGGACCGGGGCCTATGCCAGCCCTCCTGGCTTCGCCCCTGTTTACCAATCAGAATTTGTGGTCCTGAAACCTTTGTTTCGTTACCACTAAAAAATGGGACATTAAATGAGCCCTAGGTTCATTGCGTCTTATCAGATTTTGACATGAGTGGGGTTGGACGTCTATCAGTTGGAGTTGCCTCCAGAGTTGGACTGCATACATGATATTTTCCACGTCTCCATGTTAAGATGGTATCGATCTGATCCATCTCACATTGTGCCTATTGAGGAAATTGAGGTGAGGCCATATTTGACTTTTGAATAGGAGCCTGTACAAATTTTGGATCGAGAGATAAAAGTCTTGAAAAGGAAGAGTGTTACTCTGGTTAAGGTTCTGTGGTGAAATCATGGTACTGAGGAAGCCACTTGCAAAACGAAAGACTTGATTCGATAGAAATACCCACATCTATTTGAGTTAAGTAATTTTGATGTCGAAATTTCTTTTAAGGAGGAAAAAGTTGTAATGCCCCAAAATTTTTGATTTTGAATTGTTCAATCATGTCAAGTGAATTAATTTGGTTCAGTGTTAAGTGTTCTACTTATGTGTTTGAGGTATTGTGTTCAAATCTCTTCCCTTGAATTTTTATTATATTTGTTCTAACCTCTATCTTTGAACATCTAGCTTATCTATTATTTTTGCTTAACTATTGACAAGAATGAGGCAATTGGTTCAATGGTAAGGCTTCAAATTACCCAAGGGTCCCGAGTTTAAATCTTGTGCGTGCAAAAGTAGAATTCTTTTTGCTTCTTACTAAGTGTGTTGCCCGTGTGGCAGAAATTGGGTTGAATTTGAACTCTTGGGAAAATCTGAGGATAATTAATCAGATTTTGTAGGGGATATGGGTAGTTTTTTTTAGTTTTTGAATTGAATTATCCTAAAATTCGTCCCCAAAAATCTCCCTCACCCGTCATCTCCCCACTCTCTCTCCGCTCTTCCAATTTTGTTTTTCATGTTAGACCACCATAAAATATTTTCTCAATATTCTTCATTTTTCCTTTTTTGAAAATTTTCCTTTCTTTCTTCCTCTGTTTCTATTTGTTTATCTTTTTTCCATCTCTATTTTGGTGTTGCACAACTCAAATTTTGGACCCCATTTTGAGCAATTGTTAATCCCTTGATATCAGTTTAGGTCTTGTGTGCTTGGAAGTTTCACCGCTGCAGTATCAAAATTCTAGTGTAAGTGAAATCTATTCATGGGGTTATGAATGGTGAATGCGAATTTTCATTTTGTGGTTTTTGATTGATTTCTGTTGGGTTAATTCCTATTGTGCTATTGTTAGGTGAGAATTGAGAGACGCGAAACTCTCCTCTGACAATCTAAGTGTCAATAGAAGTTTTTGTTCTTGCAAGGGTAAGTGGATGGAAGTTTCAATTAAGGGCTAGTTTGTTAGTTCGTAATAATTGATTATTTGCGTCCGATTTAATTGTCAGATTTAGTACGAGATTTGCTAATTAGTTTGATCTGAATGTCATTTTCTAGGTGTTGGAATTGCAACTGTTATGTTGGCATCAAAAAATGACCAAAGTATGTGACTCGAACTCATAAAAATAGTGAACAACGCGACGCTAAAAAACCCACTGTCAATGCCACACGGTCGTGTGCCAGACCATTTGAGTCACATAGGCTTGTGTTAAGCAATGTTCTAGACCATTTGGGCCATACACGCTGGGCTATATAGGTTGTGTGGTCTCATTTTCTATAAATACTAGTTAGAGTCGTGTTTGATGTATGCTTTGAGGTTAGCTACTTCGTAGGGTTTATAATGTGATTTATATGACTTCTGTATGTGAAATATGTGATATTGATATTGAATGTGTAATTTTTGTAGTATGTCAGAAGTATTAACTTTGCATCTGAAATGTGAATACTGGGAAATCTGTTTAAGCATGATACATCTGCATGCATCTGAGCATGTTCTATATTTTAGCAAGTGCATTAGGGTGGGATTATGATGTTATGGAGGAAGTGATGGTAGTTTAATGATCTGTCTTATCTAGTGGTTTTAACCATATATTTGCTCTGGTGGCTTGGCCACACTTATCTAATACTAGCATATTGCTACACTATTTCTGGCAGCTTGATTACACTATTCTGAAAAGTGGCATATGCTCATTTATAGGTATATGGGGTTGAATAGGTATTTATTACCCTAATTGGTGTGCAGGGATGGAATGAGATGTGTGTAGCAGATAGGGATAGGATCTATATATGTTCTATAATAAGTGTTGCATCGCATGGTATGCCATGTCATCTTTATTTGATCTAATAATTATGTTGCATTGTGTCATATGCCATGCGGTGTATTCTGTTCAGTAACTGACTTTTGTGTGAATTGTGCTATTTGTGCTGCTTTTATATGCTGAGTTAGACATTTAGCTTGTAAGCTCACCCAAATATTTCTATCTTTTCAGGTGATTAGTAAACTTAAGATTGGATGGCATGCTAGAGCTCGAATTGATTTTCTATTATTAGTCAAGACTATTTGTGTTTTTAAACTAATTTGGACTTTTTGGAATTTTTGGACTGTGTAACTGTTTGGGACTTTGTTTCTCGTTTTTGGTTTGTTTTTGCTGAATTTAGTAATTATTTTTTTAAAAATGCAGAGTTATATTTTTTTTACAAGTTGAGTCGTAGCTTTCAAAACTTAATAACTTAGAACTTTTCATTGCAAAATAAAGTAAACACTTAAGTGTTTTTATGTAATGAAGTAAATAGTTTTAACGAGTATTTTCCTAAAAATCAAGAAGCGATTTACCAAAATTTAACATTATAGAAAACACACTTCTTTTGAATTCAAGATCTTTTTTAAAATGAGTTTATGTAATTCCTCAAGATTCGACCATAACGTCTAGGTCGGGTGTGGGGTGTTAGAGGTTGAAAAATGAAATTTGAGAGCTTGAAATAGAAAAATGAAATAATTTTGAAAAATCTTTTTTAAATATGGTTGTAATGCCCCAAAATTCTTATTTCGATTTTGTGAAAATGTGACACAAATGTATATCTACTTCAGTGGTTAAGTGTTCTAGGTATGTGTGAGAGGTCCCAAGTTCAAGCCCTAGCTTTGGTAAATTTTGATATTTTTCTGACTTAAGCCCTATCCTTGCTCAGTGGGCTTATATTTAATTATTTGTAATTCCATAATAAAATGGGCCTACTGGTCTAGTGGTTAAGAGGAGTGTTGGTCTATTGAAGGTCTTGTATTCGAATCCCTGCGCGAGCAAGGATATTATTTTTGCTCGTTTGACCGAGAGAGTTTTGGTCAAACAGAAATTTTGAGAAGTTAGTGTAGTGGATTAGTGGGAAAGTGAGAGATTTGAGGGATGTGGGAGTTGTTAAAATTATATTTTTTATTTTATTTTTTTGGAAAATTCTCTTTCTCCTGCGTTTTGCTACTCAGTTTTTGACTTTTTCTGCAAAAAGCTCCTATTCTGTTTCCTTTCTGCAAATTTCTTCCTTTTCCTTTTCTCCCTGCTCGTTTTCCCTTCCAAACTCATCTCTCTCTTGTGCAACTTTTGTTTACATTTTGAATCAGTAAGTTTTGGTAAGATGGTTTGGTTTCCGTTTGTTAATTTTTTTCATTTATGTGTGTCGTTAATGATGATTAAGTGAAGATTTGGAGACTCAAAATCGCTGACAGAGACTTAGTTCTGTGGGAAATACTATTGCTCGATCGAAGATAGGTTTAGTTGTTCGATGGATGAATAACTCAATTCGAGTTCGGTTTAGTTTGGTTTTGAAACGACTAATTAAGTGATTTGTTGGTCAATCTTAGGTGCTGGTGACCTCGGGAGTGGTTTTTACATCGAAATAGTATCAGGTGTGTACTTGATTACATAGAAAATGAGGTAACGAAGGCCGAAAACCTCACTGTCGATGCCACCCGGGCATGTGGTTGCCCGTGTGGTAGGCCGTGTGATGGAACACGGGCATGTGTCCGAAGAGGCTAGGTCGTACCACGCATGACACGATCGTGTGATGGCTAGGTTGGCCATGTGCGACACACGGGCTAGACTGAGTTGGGTTGTTTTGGCCACACGGGTAGTCTACATAGGCATGTGGAATTCTGGGATCACATGGCCAAGGTAAATTTGGTCCGTTAGGCCACACAAGTAGGCCACATGGCCATATGAGCCTATTTTTACGAAAATGTTTGTTAAGGTTGTACGGGTTGCCCAAGTCGATTGTGAACCTTCCGTAGGGTCGGTAAGCACTACTTAGACCCTTATCTGTGTGAAATTAAGTATGTGAATTATGTACTGAGCATGTTATATATATAATCATGTATACTGAACTGTATGTGTATTTGATAAATTTGTGATAGCATGACATTCATTATATGTTGCATTGCATGGGGTTGGGTTGATTTTATTTGGAGGAAGTAACTGAAAGGCTCTTAAGCCTAATATACTGGCAGCTCAGCTGCAAACTATTGTTTTGTGCCGTATTCGATAATATCTGGAGTGTAGGGATGGGTGGGTTGATTTAATCCCCACATGGAGTGTAGGGTTGGACGAAGATGGTGTGTAGAGGCTGGTTGGGTAGGACTTTGTTCACTAATACTGTTAGCATTACTGTTACTGTGATGGGCTAAAGCCCTTATGCATATCTGATACTGAACTGAAATGGGCTAAGGCCTAAACTACTGCTGAGACTGAAATGGGCTTAGGCCTAGATTGCACTTGACTGTTTGATTGTGATTGACTGTATGTATGTTTTCTGTGGGGATTACACACTGAGTTTACGTAAACTCACCTCTTCTGTTTTAACAATACAGGTAGTCCCCAGACTGACAATTCGGTGCGGCAGAGGACTCAATGGTGGCCACACGTATTTAAATTATTTTACTCTCGTTTATGGTTTTATTGATTATGGGGTATTTTTATGTAGTTGGACTTTATGGACTATTTTGCTTTACCCTTGGAAATTTTAACTGCTTTTACAGACTTACTATTTCAAACTTAACAAAATATGGATTTTTCTAATAACCAAGGTTTTCCATAAAATGAACTATTTTACTTAAAATAAATGGTTTCTAGAGCTTCCGCAATGAATTATGTTTTAAAACAATCGACTAGATGAGTAAGCAATTTCTAAAATCAATAAGAGTAATAAACGAATACGGTTTTATCATAATAAATTAGATTTTAAAATTCCATTCCATGACATCGCCAGATTCAGCCATAATGTCTAAGCCGGGTTTGGGATGTTACAATGGCAAAGTGTGAACATTGTCATTTTCATAGTCATACTACACATACTTGTCCTATTAAGAAAATGACTCCATATAAAATTAGACAACTATTAGTTCCAAAAGGAACTAAAAACATGGTAACTAACTTTCAAGGACCCAAAGCAATTTGGGTACCAAAATCCAAGTAAGTGTCTCTTATAGGTTTGTTGGAGCAATGACAAACAAAGCAAAATTATTTAGATGCTCTTAGAACACAAAAATGAAGGATGGGTAACCTCTAATCCAGTACTTTATTGAAAATGATTAAATTGGTTGTCTATTAATATTTTGCTTCTAAGCATGATTTTGGATTGAATTGATGGATATTAGTGATATCATGTTCAGAGATATTCTTAGAATGTTCAAGAATGGTTTGTGGATAATTTGCTTCAATATGGTCATGCTTTAGAACTCATTGCATTTTCACACATCATGTGAGGAGCATGCAAAGTTTAATAATTTTATTGATGAAAAATTATTTTTGCAAAAGAATTTTAAAATTTGTTTGAGCAAGTGATTTTTGATAAAATGGTTTGAAAGTTTTGATAATTTTTTTTAGCTTGCTTAGACAAAGAAGTTTGGAAAATTTGAAATTATTTGAGATTAGATGTTTTGAGTTCAAGTTTGTGAGAAATGATCAAATAAAAATATTTTTTTATCTCATTGATCTTTGTTGAAAATCATTAGACTTTTAATGAAAATGTAAGGTTTAAAGACATAATTTTTTAATTTCTTGAAATTAAGGCCATAATGTCATTTGAACAACTTTGCTTTATCCACTATTTTTTTAAAATGATCAAAAATGCTTTTATCGTGTCATGAACTTTTTATGGTCATTTTACAAAGTATTAAAGTTTTGAAATCTTTTCTTAATCTCTTATTACCCCATTACTTAGGTTGTGTATAAGAAACTTGTTCTTACTTTGGAAATTGATTAGAGTCTTAAGGTTAGACTTAGGACTAGAATTATCATATAGATTTAGAGTTGGTCTTAGAATTAGCCTTTAGAACTAGTTTTAGAACTAGACTTAAGATTAGATTAAACTTAGGAGGAGTCTTAGAATTAGGTCTGCGATTAGACATAAAACTAAGATTAGAACTTAGAATTTAGAACTTAAGTTAAATTTAGAGCTTAGAATTAGACTAAATTTAGAACTTAGGATTAGATCTAGTCTAAGGAGTAGAACTTAGTGTTTGACAAAACATGTTAGCAAGATAAATAGATAAATATAAATAAATATATATATATAAATAAAATATAAACAAAATAATTTATATTTCAATTGTCAAATACGTAAACCAATAAAAATCATAATAAAAAGTTAAAATAAAAAAAAAAGAATAGAGATTTTCTATACGTTGAGGCCTGTTTAACACAGTTTACTTAAGACAGATTCGGCTGCTCCTATGATACTTGGAGAAACATTGGTCAAATGTCTCCTAGGATACAACAACATAATAATCAAAGCAGTAGCACCTCTGCAGCGATCAACGAACAAATGTTGCATTTTCTATCACCAAACGTTGGAAAATATGGAGAGGAAAAGAAGAGTTTTGAGAGCAAAAGATTCGCTGTGAGAGAGTATGAGTGTAGGAAAATTCTATAGACTTCATAGCCTTTTATAAGCATTTAGTATGGTGGAATTTTAGAAATATCCACAAAATCTGCCATTAAAAGAGCCAACAAATCAATTTGATTAAAAATTAAATCAAATTGATTGGAATCAAATAAATAAGATAGGTGTCCTTATATAAACAGATTATGTCTGCTGAGAAAAAATAATTTCGTGTTGGGCTAAATATTCGTAGGTTGTAGGCCCATTTTGGGCTTAACCGGTCTGAATATTTTGCGTCACCCACGTCATGCAAGTGCGCCCTAACCCCGATGAGTTTGGACCTACACCCCCTTTGCGCAAGAGTCAAGGTTCGAAGCTTAGTCATTCAATCATCCTTTAAAAGGGTTCCCATATATAAACACATCTCACACTTAGTATTTAACCAATGTGATCTAAGCTTTTCTTTTCCTCAACAAATATTTCCAATTAGCTTACTTTGAGCATCAATTTCTCATTCATTAGTCAATCATTTTGAGCATAATTTTATGATTCAACTTTCCACCTTTACCTTTTGAGAATATGCCTCAAAGTTCCTATAAAATGCAATTTTTCCAACACTTATGACTTAGAATCCCTTGCATTGGTATCTTGCTATTATTTGTCATTTTATCTTTAGATACGTTTTCCATGACATGCTTTTATTTGAAATTTGGCTTGAACAAACATGTCACAATTTCCTCCATCACATCACACTCACATCAATATCCATTGTATGATTACTTGCTCTATTATTGAATGAATGTCTTTATCATGTCTTATGCTTTAGAAAACCTTCACTTTATTGAACATTGTGAAATTGTGTGATGCTAAGTCTACTTGTTAAATGAAACCTCTCTTGCTTGTCTATATACTTTGGTCATTCAATAATGTATGTCTTGTATGAATTTCTCTTTCTTATACTCTTCATAATTGGTATCATTGTAGCTTTAAGGAGCTTTTGATATCCACATTTTAGCTACCATTGTATTTTGCATGTTTTATTTTATTAATTAAAATTGATATCTAAAATAAGGAGAAACCATTAGCATATACATCTTACGGGGATATAGTAGAAATAGAAATTGTTTGTGACCTTATTTAATTATCCTTGTCACGCAATTCTTTGATTCTTAATTCATGCATTGTGCACATTTTTTATTAACAATCAGTATCTTTATTTAAGTATCAATTGATAATTTCATTAGGCATGAATTTAAATTGAAAATTTATGGAATTAATCTTATTTGTATTGTCATTAAACTTTTGCATAAAATGTTCTTTATAAATGGATTTCAAGTATGCTTCTTTGACATACGATTGTTTCTTGAAGTTTATTTTTTAAATCACTTTTGCATAAAATGTTCTTTATAAATAGATTTCAAGTATGCTTCTTTGACATATGATTGTTTCTTGAAGTTTATTGTTTACTTGTAAGAATACAATTGACATGATCTTTACATGAATATAGTATGATTCATTGTATTCTTGCATTAATATTTATTGGTTTAATGATAAATTTGCCACTAACAATTGTATGTTTTGTGAAAATGACCCTAATTATATTTTTGAGTTTTTTTTTTTTTGGCCATCAACCTTTGTTATTTTTTCCAATATGCTATTTCTGGGTTTTTTACATAAATAAATTAAAAAAATTAAATACCCAAATAGGTTGTTAGTTGGATTATTTGCCAAAATGGTACATTTTTTTTAGTGGCGCGACTCTTTTTTAATATTAAAATATGTTTTTAAATAAAATATTATTTTTTATTTTTATTAGAAATATTTAATTTTTTATACAGGTCAAAATACGGTCAACGGGTCAAAATATGGGCTAAAAGGTATCCGAAAATAGATCGCGCCTGTCAGATAGGCACAGTAGGCGCTAATGCCCTGTCCCCACAGTGCACACCCCCTCCCCGCGCCCTGCTGGTCCCCTTGCTATTGCTTGCTGCTACCACTGAGCAATTATATGTGTTGTCCCTTCAAAGGGAAAAAAATCATTGTAAATGGGGACCTTATAAGCATGGTCCCCAAACCAAACACTCACCCACCAAAAGAGAGAAAGAAAAGAGAGAAAGGCGAAGAAAAAGAAGAAGAAGAAAAAGAAAGAAAAAAAGGTAATGTATTATTTTAGTAAATAATTTTATTTATAATTTAAAGAGTTTAATTAAGATGTGAATTTTTTTGTTATTAATTATTGTTTATAAATTAATATTTTGTATGAATGTCGCTTTTTATATATTTATTTTAACATTAATTTGTTAATAATTTAGGATTATGTTATAAATTTTGTGTTTGTAATTATTTTAAAATTAATTTATTACTAATTTAGGATTAAGTTATAAATTATTGTGTTTAGTATAGTATTTGGTGAGTTTAAAACATATAAGTTTATAAAAAATTAAAAATCATTTCATTTTGAAAATGAACTTGGATAAATGATGTTGAAGGTCATTTAATTTTTTTAAGTTGTTTATTAAGTATTGGTATGTTAATAGTTGTTTGTTAACTCATTTAATTTTTATATCAACTTGGATATCAATTTGTCCAAGTTTAATCATAACAGACTCTTTTCATAAATTTATATACTTTAAAATTATTTTTATAAGAAAATGATTGTAAAAATATTAAAGAATATAAATCAATTATTAACATACCAATACTTAATACAACTTAAAAAATTAAAAATTGATAATACTACATTAATAATATCAATTAAAAGCGCCTCCCAAAACCCATAATTAAGAAATATTTTGAACAATGAGAGTAGAGTTTTGGCTGTGTGAAAAAATATGGATATGGATATTTATATCTACAATAACAAATAGGATATGAATCTTGAATTCCATTTAATGCACTTTTAGAGTTGACTCCAAATATGAATTAAGATATTGACAAATGCTTTTATTAAATAATTTAACATTTTAATTAAAAATTTAACACCCACAAATATCAATGTTCAAAGTTAAATGCATGTACATGAAATTTTTAAAAATAATTTTATAGTTATGTATTTTTTAAAAATAATTTTATAGTTATTTTGTTAGTAATTTATGATTAGGTTATATAATTTATTTTTTATTTTTTATTTTTGCAATTTAAATAGTCAACTTTGTATTTATGTAATGATTTTTTTGCCATTTTATTTATCAATTTTATGGTTTTTTTTATTTTGCAATTTAAATAAATAAACTTTATACTAACTATGTAAGTCAAATTAGATTAACTGCAACAAATTGTAGACAAATTTGTGATTTAATCCTCTCAACATGTAATGAACTACATCTTAATTTCTACCCATTGTGACGATTGTCTAACATGGTAGTTTTGGAGTGGGCATTTACTCCGATTATGACCGGCTAATCTGCATATGCCACATAGCTTCCCATCGGATTTCTCCCTAATGTCCATTTTGTTATGGATTCTGGATGATTGCGGACGACCTTTCGGGTTCCTACGCAACCCTTTGTCTGGGACAAGCTCGAAGGTTGTCAATGGTACCTCCCAAGTAGATAGGTTAGGAAGCACGGGGAACTCGTTCTCCCATACACGCAACGTGTGTTCGAGGGTGTACACTTCATCGATAAATTGTTCTACATTGAGCGAGACTTTAGCACAAGCTACCACGACATGTGCGCATGGATAATGAAGTGTTTGAAACCTCCTGCAATCGCACCGTCTGTTTCGGAGATCAACTCTGTAGGACCTAGGTGGTATACTAGGTCGACGATCGATGGTCTCTATAACTCAAAGTGTTTCATTACATCGTGAATATACTTCTACAATCATCGACCTCGCCATCTGATAGTTTGCAACCATTGCATCCCTGACATCTTCTACAAACACGTGTCCCGCCTCCATCTGGTTAACTTGTTGCTGACCCATTCTTGGCATCAAGGTAGCCAACCTGTAGAATGTAGCTAAGAAGATAGATGAAATCGAAGATGTCTTGTTTTCAACAACACAACGTTGATCCCTTCCACCAAGTTTGTGGTCATTTGACCATAACAAAAGCCCTCGTCAAAACCTTGAGCCCATTGCCACGGCTCCCAACCCAACCACTGTCGAAAAGATATGTTTGTTTGACCCTCCATGTCACTCTCAAGTCGGGTCATTCTTTGGCAGAAAATGTGTGCTCTAGCTCTTGCGCTGCATATGTATTAAGAAAAGATAAGTTACAGTATTGTCCTAAAACATTAAAACTTATATTGAAAAGATAAGTTAATCCTTTACCAATTCTCACAACTTGTCTTTTTCAGTCTGCATTCTTATAATCTTACTGGAAGTTAGCCATGATGTGCCCGATACAGTAAACAGATCTACATGGCACATCGGAACGCCTAATGGTGGCAATTAATCCTTTCCCTTTATCGAAGATGATGCAAATATTATCGTTGCTAATAACATACTTCCGCAGGTTGGTAAGGAAGAATTCCCGTGATTCCATGTTCTCCTTATCAACGATGGAAAATACTATCGGGAGCACGTTCCTGTTGCCATCTTGAGCAACCGCAAGAAGTAGGATCTGTGTATATTTTCCACATAGCCAGGTCCCATCTACTTGCACAAATGACTTGTAGTGGGGAAATGCACGCACACATGGATCAAACATCCAGAACATCCGATGGAAAATTTTTTTTCCCGATTGTAGTTGGTCATCTGGCCCGTAATAAGGTCGTGTCTGTAACTCAATGAAAGTCCCCGGCACGTACTTCCTCATAGCGGCTATCCATCCCTGTAACTCATTGTACGATGCATCGAAATCTCCGTACTATTTCTCTATTTCCATTTGTTTAGCTATCCATGCCTTTCAGTATGATACTCAATACTGGAATCGTGCCTGCATTTCGACAATCAGTATCAAACTTTAATGGTCGGCATGTCTTTCACCATTAGCATGATGTACGAATAGATAGTTTTGGAATCAAGTTTTTGATGATCTTCTATCATACGTGTTGAAGTGCATGTGTGAGGCCCAACAAATTTTCGTATCTCTCACATCTACGCGACTTCTGGATAAATGCAGCTCGTATCCGCCAATTGCAGCCTTCCATCGACCTCCAACACTCTCTAATATATAATGTCGGTTTAGACACAATGACTTTGTAGTCTACTGATATATTCATGCTATATCGCTTAATGGAAAATACGCATTCTTCCTTAATTTCAAATCTCTGGCCCACGAACAACTCCTCAAGATCAGAATATACGACCATTTGATGAGCAGGTAATATTTTAGGGTACTCCGGAAACTCGATTGCATGCATCACATCGGGGTCAATCCAAGACATGTGTGCCCTAGGATTATTGTGTATCACAATACGATGAATCTAGTTCCCGACTGAAGACACGTTTATGTTTCCATCCTCATTCATGCCTTCATCGTCAATATCATCTAGGACCTCGCCCACATCAGGATCACTCTCACTATCGACTTCGTGATCAGAATGATCACTACTATGGTATACATCATCACCAACCACATCAGTCTCAAGTGCAGTATTAAGATTAATGTCGATCCCGTGTATAGTTGATTGACTATCAACGTACGATATCGGAACCACCATACATGGCTCTTGAGCTCCATCTTCTTCACCTAATGAAGTGGGATCTTCAGTTGCCTCCACACCAGCTAACTCAGCAAATAACTAAATCGGTGCATTTTGGTTGCTCCGAGTTCCACAATAAAGAGCGATCATTGTCTCCACATCTTCATCGTCTACAAGTTCCATTTCGGTGAATTTTATGGGATCCGTTGAAACTGAAAACTTGTAGAAAAGTTTCAAGATCCTTCTCCCACAATGTCAATAAATTTTTTCACTAATTTTTTCCTTCATATCATCAAACGATATATTTCTATTAAATCTCATTGCTACTTGTTTACGATATTCAAATATACATCCCAAGGTTGTTGTCAAAATTTCTCCATCGAAATAAACACATACGAAAAACTGAATCTCCATATTCAATCCTAGATCTGTTAAAAAAATTTCAAAATTCTCAAAACAGTTTCGAATAGCAAAAAATTACATAAAATTTTTAATGCAATTTTTTTCATTCAGAAGCTAACAAAATTAATAACCTAACAAAATAACTTTCAAATAATAAAATTACTAACAAAACTCTACATTCTATTTAAAAAGAAATAAACTAAAATATCTTATCATTCTTCTTGTTTTCCTTTCCTTTTTTCTTCTCCCTATCTTCTTATTTCCGTTTTGCTAAATTTTGTGTCTGTTGCTTATTTGATTTTCGGGGGTATATATAGGGAAAAATTAAGCAATAGACACTCATGTGGGCCCCACCATTCGCGCCTCTGAGATAGGCATAACTAATCATGCCTGCTCTGAGATAGGCTCAACTAGTCACGCCTATCAAATAGGCTCAACCTGTATACTATTTTCGTATCTATACACGAGTCATTTACTGATCTGAGAAAAAATAATATTTTATTTAAACAAAAAAATTTATTTTTTAATATAAAAAAAGGAGTCGCTCCTGTTAGATAGGCGCGACTAAAAAAGTGTACCATTTTAGTAAATAATCCAGCTGACAACCTATTTGGGTATTTAATTTTTTTAATATATTTAAGTAAAAACCCACTATTTGTAATAGATTTAATGAATAAATTGTGGTTTCAAATTTTATTTTCTTTCAAAAGTTTTCGATCTTTCATACGTTTGTTTATTGAGAAGTTTTTCTCTTGAGTTAATTTTTTAGATAATTAAGTTTATTTTCTTTAAATTAAGAGTTTTTTAATTTAATGTATTATTTATTTATTCTATTATTTACTACATGTAATTATATTATTGGGTTATTTTAGTAATAAATTAAATCTCATTAAAATATTCCACATATGAAATTCCACATCATCCTCGTTAACTTTTTAAAAGGTACTTTCATTAAATCTATTAGAAAAGCAGATTGAAAAAAAAAAAAAGGTTGATGGCTCAAAAATACGATTAGGGTCATTTTGACAAAATATACAAATATTAGTGATCAAATTTGTCATTAACCCATCTTTATTCTCCCTAAGATTTGATTTTCAAAATATCTTTACAATTGGTATCATGCTTTGTTATTTGATTGTTTTTTGATATGCAAAAAATGCGGAGAAAAAAAATGAAATTTGCATATGCCTAGGTTTTACTTTATATTTATCTTGTATATGATTATACAAGTGATTTAATGTTCATGCATGTATATAGAGGTGAGCATGGGCGGGCGGGCAGTTCGGTCGGGCCTAAGTAAAATTTAGGCCCATTCATTGGGCTCGGGCCGGGCAGACCCAAAAATGGGTCTAAAATTTTGCCCAAGCCCGCCCATATAAAATACTAAAACCAGCCCCGCCTACCAGATTAATTTTTATATTATTTTATATAATTTTTAAATATATATAATACATCAAAATATTAAAAAATCAAAATAAATATTTTTCAACAAATTGAAAATAAATTTTAAAAATATGTAGACTTAAATAACACTAAAATAGATACAACTTAACAAGAAATGCCTCTAAAATAATAACAAAATTAACAATAAAATAAGTTTTATATAATATCTAAACAATAACAACAAAATAATAGAAACATAATAGTAAAATGGTAGTAAAATAAAGAGAAAACAATAAGAAAATAATATTTAAAAATATTTTTTTTGCCTTTAATGATTTTTCAAGAAATTCTTACGAGGTCTGCCCATTTTTAAATGACCTCATTTTCTTAAGTCCATTTTTCTGCCTATATTTTTAGAACCTCCCATTTTCTAAGCGGGCCTTGGTAGTATTATTTATGCTCATTCTACATGTATACTTATTGATACATTGTTTAAATGCATGAAATTTATAAGTCTTGCATCCATTTATTGAATTTCACATGTACTTATTTCTCCTATCTATTACTAAAATTTAATGCTCTTGTTTAAGTGTTTGTGTTTTAAATTTTAAGGAATATTTTATTAAGAGGAGTTATGTTTTGAAAATGTCTAAATGATTTAGGAGAGTTTTTAAAATACAAATTTCTCTTAATATTTTGTTATGTAAAAAGGGAGGTTATTAGCTTTAATGTCCCAAGATTTTAATATAACAACATTTAAGATAAATTTTATATGTTATATTTTCTAAATTATTTAATTAAAATGTGAATGAAAATTTTATTAAACATTTTCAAAACAATTTAAAGGCTTGAAAAATAATTTTTAAGAAATTTTTGTGTTATCAGGCTAGGTACAACACCTTGGCCAAAAGGTGCAATACTTAGAAGTCAATGAGCAAGAAGGCACAAAGTTACAACACCCTTTTCAAGTGAGACAATACCCTTCCACCTAGGTACCACACCATACTCAAGAGCTACCATGCCCTTCTAGTTGGGGTGCAATACTTACCGCTCAACGGTCAAATTTTGAAGAAAGGTATCACACCCCAAAGCTTTGCAAGTGTTTTTAAGCATAAAATTAATACTTCTAACAACTAAAATTCATCTTGAATGACCATAAACATCCATTAATTCATTTATTAGTATAAATACAAGTCAAAGATACATCAAACACAAAATATGGATATCCAAACATAGAAATCAAGAGAACAACCTCTAATTCTTTATTTCTTTATTTTTTTTTCTTGTATATATCTCTTAAGTGTTTATTGTTAGATCTTCTTATCATTCTCATTTCTATTCTTTGAAAGAGCTAACACTTGTAATTACACATCTTTGAGAGGTCTCCAATGTTTACATTTTTTACTTGTGCTTATAAAGGCTACTTGAGGTATAAAACCTTAAGTGATTTATAGAAGGTTATAGTTGAACCTTGTAAAAGCTAGAAAAATATAGTATAACTACAAAAACTAGGAAGAGTTCTAATTTAGCAATAAAAATTAGGGAGAAGCTCCATCTTAACATTATGAAAAAGATAGGGATTGTAAAGGTTATATATTTTCCTTGAAAGGTAATAATTAATATAATGAACTGTGAAATCCTTGGTTTAGGTATATCAAGATAGTAAAGGTAGGCAATTGATACTAAAACACTATAAATTGAATTGTTCAAGTTTTTCTTCCCTTTCCCTATCATTTAGAAATGTTCGTAGAAATTTTTAAAATATCAATTCACCCCCTCTTGGTATTTTTGAGCCTAACATATATGTTATAAGTTACCTTAGATATAATGAAACAAGAAAAGTTTAAATGGTGAGTTTAGTTTTAAAATGTTGCATCTCTTACTCGGATCGGGTGATGGGTGCTACAAAAATGTTATTTTATCTCTTTTTTTTTTCTATTTTATACAGTTTTTATTATTTTCTATAAACCCTCAAATCAAAAGATAATATACATTTAGGTGTACTTAAACCCACATCTTATTAGTTGTTACAATAATAATAATGCCAATTGAATTAAAACTCAAATGGCTTGTGACTTAAAAAATAATAATAGTGTTAGAGACAAAAATTGTTATAATATTTTTTAAAGAAATGAAATTTTAAGTATAAAATTAACATTTTAAAAGATAAATATTACATTATAAAATTTGCTCAAGTTTTAGGATCATTCATGCCATCATCCCACGATGCTTTTAACATATGAATGTAGCAAATATATTTATTAAATATTTACATAAAAATTGATGTTTTGAGCCCTACACTATTTTGGGTTCAAAGATTAATTTTTATTAATTTATTATATAAAAATATAAAACGCTATCAAAATATATATGATAATATAATTTAATAATTTTATAACTAAATTAACGTGGGATACAAAATAAAACATTTAAAATAACTATAGAAAGATAAAAGCAAAGAGGTGTAGAAACTTTATTAAAACAAAAACAAAACTTATAATTTATTAATTTTATAATTTCAAGAGTTTTAATAAATTTATAAAATAATTAAAGAACACGCTAAGAAAGCTCACAATTCCGACCAAACCAAAACTTGGAAGTAAGCTTTTAAGACAAAAACAGGTAACTTGTAAATCTAACGTCACCATTATATCTATCTCGGTTCGCCATTTTTTCCCCTTTCTCCTCTTTTCCTCTAAACCCAGAGTTTTTTTACATAGAAAGCGAAGAAACTTGAAAACGACGACGTAGTGAGAAAAAAAAAAAAAACCATGTCTTACGATTATCTTTTCAAGTACATCATCATCGGTGACACTGGTATAGAAGCCTATCTCTTTCTGTTTGGAAATCCCTTTTTCTTTTTTAAAAAAAGTATTGCTTAGAACTAGTTTGAGCTTTTATAAATTTTTTATTGGGTTTAATTGGGTTTTTATGCAGGCGTGGGAAAATCATGTTTGCTCTTGCAGTTTACTGACAAGAGATTCCAACCGGTTCATGATCTAACCATCGGTGTTGAATTCGGTGCTCGGATGGTCACCATTGATGGCAGACCCATCAAGCTTCAAATCTGGGATACTGTAAATTTCTTCATTTTTAAACCTTTTTTTCCCTCTTCCTTTTTGTATCATTTGTTTGGTTTCTTTTTGCTGAAAAGCGTATTAAAATTTTTTAGCTTTTGCCTTTGAATATAACTTAAGGCTTTGGGAAGATTAGGGTTTCTGTTGAAATCTTCACTTTTAATCTTTTTTTCCCTTTTTGGTGTTTTTTTTTTGTTAAAAGGGTATTAAATTTCAATTTCTTTTAGCTTTTGGGTTTAATAACTTAATTGTATAGGAGCCAAAGAGAGTGTTAGGACTTGGGTAGATTAGGGTTTTTGTAGAAATCTTCACTTTTCTGTTTAAATTATCTATTTTTGTATTTTTTTTAGCTGTCTATTGGGAAAAAAAGGGTATTAAATGTTAACAGTAATGGTTTCTTGGCTGGAGGGTGTAGGAGATTTCATATTTAGGAGCTTGTGAATTGAAATTCCTTTTATGAGGAAAATCGAGCAGTTGTGTTTTGTTTGGTTTGTATAGAGTGGTTTATGGTTTGAGAATTGTCGGATTTGTGAGAGGAAGCAGTGGATAAGTGAAAGCTTTTGAACTTAATTATCTTGTAAGGTAAACTATAAGCTAGTCCTTGGATGACACTCTTTCTCGGAAACCGGTCATATGGATTGCATTAGGCAGTAGTTCTCTTGTTTTCATGGAACTTTCTTTAATGAAAGATGAGGTTAACTCGAAGTGTTAATTATTGCTTTGTCTGTTGCTTCTTACACAAGGAATGTAGAACCAACAATGTTGGATGTAAAAGAGTATGAATTGAAAATCATTTTATGATGATAAACGAGCAGCTGTTTTTGTTTGATTTGTATAAAGTTCGTTTATGGTTCGATAATTCTCAGATTTGTAAGAGTGAACAGAGGATAAGTGAAAGTTTTTGAACTTGATAGTATTGTAAGGAAAAATACAAGTTAGCCCTTGAATGATTCTTTTTGTTGCAAACGGTGATATAGATTGCATTAGGTAGTGGTTCTATCGTTTTGGAGGAACTCTTCTCTAATTAAAAACGAGATTATCTCGAAGAGTTGGTTATTCCTTTGTCAGTTGCTTGCAGAATGTAGAATGAACAAAACATAAGCTTATTAATGCTTTTGATGGCTTATTTCATCTCAATTATATGTATGATGTTGGTTTGGTAGTCACTTTCTTATATCATTGTTTGATGATTCAATCAAGAGCTTTTGTTTGCATATATTTCAGGCTGGGCAAGAATCCTTCAGGTCCATCACCAGATCTTACTATAGAGGAGCAGCCGGAGCTCTTCTGGTCTACGATATAACCAGGTCCGGGACAAAATTGTCTTTAGTTGTAGAATTGTATGTTGTTGTGCAAGCATGCTTAAGCAATGCTATGTTGCTCTGATCTTTTATTTATCTTGAAGTACCTTTGCCTGATACATATCCGGATATGGTTATAGGGATATAATAATAACCCTCTAAGGATCCTGGAATTATATTCAAAAACTTATAAAATATGGAATATACCTATATCCAAATTCACATCTAAGTCCAAATAACATTGAAGTAATGGGTTTGGAAGAGGTGAAGGATCACTTTTGGTTCTAGATTTTTTCACTTGGGGTATGGTAACTACTAAATTGTATTTCCTCTGGGTTAAAACACTAAAATGAATTGCTCTTTTTTATCATTACGACTTTTACAGCTTACTATACCCATCTCTGTATTTTTTCCTCAATTATGGTTCTGGAGCATTTCAATTTTCTTCAACTGAACTGCACATTTGCACACTTGACCAGGAGAGAGACATTTAATCATCTAGCGAGCTGGTTGGAAGATGCTCGTCAGCATGCAAATCCCAACATGACAATCATGCTAATCGGAAACAAGTGTGATCTTTCTCACCGGAGAGCTGTTAGCAAAGAAGAGGGCGAACAGTTTGCAAAGGAAAATGGGCTTTTATTCTTGGAAGCATCTGCAAGAACAGCTCAAAATGTCGAGGAGGTAAGGATTTCCCCTTAAGTGGCTCATCATATTGTTTATATATCCAGTACTGTTAGTTTAGCTGGTATTTATAATGTATTATGTATTCCTTTTAACAGACATTTTTAACTGAAAATCTCGAATTATCTCGTAGGCCTTCGTAAAGACTGCCGCAAAGATCCTTCAGAACATTCAGGAAGGAGTCTTCGATGCATCCAATGAGGTAATAATCGAGTAATAATTTGACCATCTCACTCCAAATTTTATCTGTGATTTCAATCGTTCAGTTTTTTGTATGGGATGATAAATCTGGTTTGAACCATAAAGCATCTTCCATCAATCGAGAGACCATTCCCAGTTCATTATTTTCCTTCCATCGGAACTCCAGAGTATGCCTTACATAAGCCCGTTTTGTTTGAAACTTTTACAGTCATCTGGCATCAAGATCGGCTATGGGCGTGCCCAAGGTCCATCAGGTGCAAGAGATGGAGCCGTTGCACAGAGTGTTGGTTGTTGTGGTTAATACGAACTGAAACAATCTGTTGCATGTATCTGATCCACATTTCCAGTTTATCTCTACATGATCTCATTGCTTTGATGAATCTCTCTCCTTGAAGGTGTTGTCGAACTCGGTAAGGACACTGAATGTATAGAACTATGTCTTTCATTTGTACTGAACTAGGAACTCATTTGTTCACCTCGTTTCGATTCTATTCGACTCACTGCACTGTAAAATATAAACCAATGTCATCCCATTTTACCTTCTACATCTGCTCAGTGTTCACGGAGAATATTAATGGCTAGGAAAATCTAAATCAAATCGAATCGATCCCATTTTACCTTCTACATCTGCTCAGTGTTCACATATGGTAAAATTCAATGCGTAATTGCATATGGTAAAAATCGAGCTTAAATATTCAAAGCTTCATGGGCAAAATTGGATGATTATATTAATTTTGCATGAAATATCAGTGTTTGATATAAAAACAAGAATATAAAATTTCAGTTGTTTAAGAAAATAAAAATTTGTATTTATCCTTATCCGATATAAACTTGTCATAACGGCCCCAACTCGAAAGACGCAATCATTTAGATGGTTTTTTGGAGATGGCGCACCATAAATTATCAATGAGAGACAAACTAATATTTCGGCGGATGCTAGCAAATGGGTAAATAATTGATACAAAAAGGTTATCATTTAAAATTAAAATTGTTTCTGTTGAATAATAGAGAGATAACGGTGGACGGAGACAGACAGCAGGAGGCTCAAAACATAATTCTTCTATACCATTTAATTGGGTTATCTTTTAAATCGGTGAGTTGAATCGATAAAAAATTTGATTTCTTTTTTATTTTTTAATATAAAACTATTGTATACGATGATATGTTAATTTTATGCTTTGATCGACTTGCAATTATATGGTAGGTGTGGGTTTGAATGTTATATTTTTCAATTTAAGCATAGAAAATTATGTGCAGTTTAGTCATTGTGTTAAAATATATCTTGAATTTATATTTGAAATGGTTAAAATATGATTTTTGATCCTTACATTATGCTCAAATCTGGGTTTCGTCTATATGCATTTGTTTTACATAATAGGTACCTCTAGTTTATAATGTCATTACTTCATCCAAACAGTTAACGGTTTAATGGTAACATGAACTCTTTTCTTTTAAATATCCTTTCTAACTCATCATGATAATTAAGGGTGAGTATTCAATTGAATCGAGTGAAAAAGTTCGAGTTAATTTAGTTGACAAGTCTTATTTTATTATCCTAACTTGATTTAATTTTTTAAAGTTGAGTAAAATTAAATTCAAGCAAGTCAAATGAATTTGTTCAAGTTAATTTTTTTAAAAATTAAATCAACCATACTGAAATCTTATTGATAATATGACTAAATTATGAGTCAAAGAACATAAATACCACATATGTTTGAAAGCTTTTTTTAAAAAAAAAGAGAGAGGAAAAACAAGATAATTAGTATGATAAACTTGATTTGATAATTTAGATATCAAATTTATCATTTTAGCTTTTAGCTTTTTTTAAAAAATATAATATAGTGTTTTTAGATTATTATTTTCAATATTTTTAGTTTTTGAATTTATATATACATTTTTAAAATTATAATATATATTGAATATTAGATATAATTTTGAATTTTTTGAATTTCTTTTATAGAACTAATTTGAACATTTTCAAAAGTGTCAAAGACTTGAGGATATTTATATTTGTTGGAAAAATTACTTTTATGGGAATTTTGAGGCATATTCTCAATAGGTAAATGTAGAGAGTTGAATCATAAAATTATGGTTTCATATTCTACTTCATGAGACCTTTACAATGGTATATCATATGCTCAAAATGGTTAAATAATGAATGAGAAATTGATGCTCAAAATAAGCTACTTGGAAATATTGTTGAGGAGAAAAGTAAAGACTTAGATCCCACATTAGTTAAATCTCAAACTGTGAGATGTGTTTATATATGTGAACCCTCTAAAAAATAATTGAATGACTAATTTTGTAATATTGCCTCGTGTGCAAGGGGTGCAGTTCTAAACCCGATGGGGTTAGGGCACACTCGCATGACACAGAGACTTGAATTGTTCGAACAGGTCAGGTCCAAATAGGCCTGTGGATATTTTAGCCCAACATGATTTTTATTTTTCTCAGCAGACATAATCTCCTTATATAATGATACTTATCTTAATGATTTGATTCCAATAAATTTGATTAAAATTAGTTGTAACGCCTCGAATTTTGGGCCTAGAAGAATTGGGCCTTGGGCTGGAGAGCGCCTAAAATTATTGAGAGAAAGAAAACGGCACAAATGCATGTTAGTACTGCTAGGTTAGCAATATTGGAGTGTTTGGGGTCTTGGAGAAGTCTTGAGTTCAAACCTGGGCTTTAGCAAAAATTTTGATTTCAGGTGAATTAAACCCTGGATGTTGGTATGTAGGCCTTAAGAACAATTAAGATTAAATTGTGACACAAGAGGAGCTTGTGGCTTAGTGGCAAGTGGCTCATGGAGTGAAGCTTGTGGTCTGAGGTTCAAGTGTCTTGAGGAGCAAGGGAGGTTTTTGGGCAAATTTGACTAAGGGGGACTTTGGAGTGTGCATTTTTGGCAATTGTGTATGAGTAGGTGCTGAATTCTATTTCTGATATTTTGGGTTTTTCTTTTTGTGTTTCGGGTTTCCCTCTCTTCTTTTGCAAGTTGGTGCTTTGCTTTTATGACCATTTGGGCAGTTCGTTTTGGTTCTTTGCTTTTTCTGCTCCTTCTCATGTATCATCTGTCGAAACCATTTTTATAAGTTTTAGAAAATGGGGATCGACTTAAAAACGAAAACGATAGTCGCCACCAATCTTTTTTTAATTAGGTGGGATTGGATCACCTTATAAGACGTTTTATTTCAAAAACATTGATTTTTGGTCCACAAAATACTAAAAATAGGTTCGGGAGTCGGTTACGTATGAGGAAGGGTTAGCACCCTCGTAACGCCCAAAAATTGGTACCTAATTGATTAATTAATGTCCTTATGTCGAGAATTTAAAAAAGATTTGGGAATATGATTTCTCTAAAAACTTGAACAATTTGGGTTAAAATTGGAGATTCCTTTATTCCGAAAGCATACAAACATCACATCCAGCACGTTAGGACATGATGTTTTAAACCCTCATGACCAAAATCATCTCATGATTTACAAAGTTTATTAAAAGGATATTTAGTTATTTGGATGAATGAAAAACTGAAACTCAGCACGTTAGGGAACAATTTCTCGAACTTCCAAACACGAAACATTGCCTTATTTTCTGAAATTCTTATCCCAAGATAATAAATCGTCATATCCAGTGAGTTAGGACACAACAATTTTGAATTCTCGAGGATAAATTTTTATTTAAAATTTATAGGTTTTTTTTTTAAAAAAAGAATACTTGATATTTTAAGTTATAAAAGAAAAATCAAAACCCAGTAAGTTAGGGTATAATTTCTTTTGAAGTCCCCAAATATCATTTATCATTTGTATTTAAAAGTCTTTGAATAAAAATGCATAAATATAATTAAATGTGCTTTATAAAACAAATGGTTTTGGAGTAGATATGGCAACATACATATTTAATAGTAATTACGCATAGCTACAAATCATATTAACAATAAATAATAAAGAATAAAATAACGTGAATAAATAAATAGAGAATTATGTTAATCATTGAATATACAGATAATAAGAAAAAGAATATGTCAATTTCTAAAACTATTTAATATATAAATAATGTTTTAATAAATAATAAAAAGGCATATAAAAAGAAAAAAACTTATAACAAATACATAATTTAATAATTATATATATATATATATATATATATATAAATATAAATGACTATAAAAATAATTAGTAAATAAAAAACATATATATAATACACTAATCATAAAAATTACATATGTAATAAATAATATAAATAAAATAGGTTATATAATATAAATAAATTTTATAATATATATATGATATAATATTATATAATATACAAATTAAAAAAGCATAATATAATAATTAATATATAAATCATAATATATAATAAAATAATAAAACCAAATAAAATAATAGAAATAAATAATAATTTAATATGTAATAAAGATACGTAAAAATATATAAATATATATGCATTTTATACTATTAACAAAATTAATAAAATAGAATAATAAAACAGGGTATAGTATTAGAATAATAAAAATAAAATAAGCCCTTAAAATAAATAAGGAAAATTAAAAGCACGTTACGCTTATGCCTTTTCCAAAATGACGCTGCTCGCCTCTCGCCTCGAAAAGAACTAGAGGACTAAATTGAAACAAACACCATAGTTCTAGGCCAATTTAAAAAATAAAGAAAATGCCAATTAGATGTAATTGTAAAAATACAATAATGCGGAAGGGCTTGAAGCGCAAATAATCCATTTTGCAAAAACATGCTGATCTTCCTCAGGTCGGGTCAACGCGCGGGTCACAGGCTTTTAAACGACGTCATTTTGGCCTTAAAAGGAACTTCCAAAACGGTGTCGTATAATAGACCCTATATAAGTAAAGATAAACAAAGAAAAATTCATTTTTAATGTAACATCCTAAAAAAAAATTAGAGTATTATCTTATTATTTGTGTTGGCTCGGGTATGAATTTTGTGTGTTTAGCATAGTCTTGTGAAGGCTTGATTTTATTTTATGAAGCTAGAATAATTCTTAGTATTGAAAATTTAGTGAAGTGGATTAGGTGAACTCGGCACTTAAGTTAATTTAAGTGTTAAATTCTAGCACATGAGGAGTTAGTGGCAAGGTGGTTATAGGCGCATGAAAGGTTGCTTGAGGGAAGTGGTTCGAGTAGCATGGATTGCATTTGGAAGACTTTATTTTTATGCACCTTTGCATTAAGTGTCGGTCAAGCTATACATATGGTAAGTTGGACTTTAAATATTATGGCAAGTTGAATAATAGATTAGGAAAGCTTGTATTTTGGGATAAGAATCTTATGGAATAAGGAAGGATAGGGACATAAGGCTTGAATGTTGGAGAGTTGTTTTGGAAACTCTTCTATGGTCATTAGTTCATGTATGTGGACGGCATTTTGGTCTAGGGGAGGGGTTGACCGATTTTTGTTGGAGGCTTTGGGAGGTTGGTAGCTAGTTGGCCATTTTACCTAAGCATTTGAGCATTGTTTTCTTTTCTCTCCAATAACACTCTCTATAGCTGAATATGTTCTTGGCAATAAGGTGAATTTTGTTTTAGTTTTGGCATTGTTTTCTTGTTTTGTGTCAAAGCCTAAAAGACCATAGTGGTTTGCCGAATTTTCTCTTAGGCATTTGGCCGAATATACATTTGAGTCTCTCACATATTTTATTTTCTTTGTAGCCTAAAACCAACCCTCTTCCCTTCATCTTTTTCTTCATCTTTAGTGGTTGGCCGAACCTTCCTTCTCCCCATTTCTTTTTTTTTCTTTCTTCCACTTTTGCTCAAAACCGAAAGTACCATCTCCTCCCTTTCATTTTTTTTTTTGTTTTTCTTCTCTCAAAATTTTGTGTCAAATTCCTCTCCACCTTCCATTGCCAAATTTTCTCTCTTGCATTTCACTTTCTTTTTCTTTCTTTTTCCCCACTCTAACCGAATCTTCCTCCATCATCTAACACTATTGCCGAATCTTCTTTCTTTCTTTTTGTTTTGTCTTGACCGAATATCATCAAGGGTATATTTTCTTTAGGTTCAACTATAATCGATTTTGGAGGATAGGTAAGTGTTCATGGCCGAATTTCCTTATTTCTTTTCTTTTCTCTCTATCGTTTTTTATGAGGGCAAAGGTCAAATTTTTGGGCATTTGTTGCAAGGTTCTAACTATTCATAGGAACCGATATTCTTTTAGGCTCTTCGGGACTTTGGAAGCAAATGATTTAATCCTATTTCTCTAGCAAACGAAGTTGGTAAGTCAAGTGGTAAGGATTTATGTTGGTTTGTTATTCTTTAAGAGGATGTTAAGCCGAAGGCTTTTGAGATTAAGGTTATTGTTGGCCGAATGATCTATGGTATTGATTTAAGTGTTGGCCGAATGTAGGGCAAGGAGATCTAGTGCGGTAGATCGGGTCTTTGGAAGTTAGTACTTGCGTTAGTGACGTGTGTACCTTACACACTTCATAACTCAGTAATATAAATATTTTAAATATTCTAATCATGTTATTAAAGTCGAAAACTATGAGATTCTCAATATGATACCGTAAGGGTATAAGCAAGAAATCGGGTAAGTCCGTTTCGATATGACTTTTTCAATATGATGCATGATGATACGATTTATGATTTATTTCCTATGTGATTTCTAATAAAGCATAAAGGCATGATTTGTTTAAATGTTGCATTGATATGGGTGATATGAGAGGAGGGGGAAGGATTTGATATCCGTGTCTTTGGGACACCGAGGTTTGGCACCTCCAAGGTTTGGTACCACAAGATTATTTCATGTCTTTGGGACACCGAGGTTTGGCACCTCATAGCGACTCGTCCCAGTGGCTTAGCACCACGATGGGTTGGCCCCACATTTGATATTACGGATCGTCACCAATGATTTGGTATCACACGGGTTGGCCCCATAACTTGATTATTCGTGACTTTGGGTCACCAGTGGTTTGGCACCACATTATTGGATATCGTGACTTTCACGGTGGGTTTGGCACCACCAAGGGTTTGGTACCACACGGGTAGAAAAGGAGTTGTGAATGGCTAGGTTGGGTGCATTATATATATGTATATATATTGCTTGGTTATGAATTGTGTAAGAATGTTGCATTAACCGGGGGAAGGATTTATGCACTGAGTCTTGGTGACTCACCTTCTCCTTTATCTTTTCAGGTGATTCTTAGATCGCAGAGGAGGAGCCGGATGAACTCAAGGAGGCCATGCAATAAAAATTTGGTTTTACATGAACTTCGATTTGGGTACTTTATTTTATTTTAATTTGGTTAACATCTTTATTTGGATTTGTAATAAGGCCTCTTTAATTATGTTTTTGGATTATTTATATGCTTTGGACTTGTTTTAAACATGGCTAAATAATCATCATGGTTGATCTAATAATTGAGCCCAAAGTTTTCTAAATTATAAAAACGCAATAGTTTTCAAAATCTTACCATCGGGTAATATAAATCGTTTGATAGTAAAATTTCAACTTAAATGTTTTCGACAACTTAAATGATTTACAAATTGAAGTTTCTACACTCAAATGCAAATGGTTTTCAAAGTAATAATTTGGGTTCTTCTTAAAAGGATATAAATGTTTTCTACCCTATGGATTGTCAACTAAGTTTTAAAAGATTTACTTACGGGATTTTAAAAGTAAACTATCGATTTTTAACTAATCATGCACTTATTTTTCTAAACTTTAATCGGAAACTCAATTTTCTTCAAAACATTTTCCTCTGTGGCATGTTAGATTCGATCATGGCGTATTGACCGGGTTTGGGGTGTTACAAATTGGTATCAGAGCCAAGTTAAAAGCTCGACTATGGGCCCAAGGCCCAAAATGACTTAAAGTATGGTCTTAAAATGTTTTTGTTGAAAATTATATGATTTGAGAGGCATGGCACCGAGTCTCCAGAGCAATCCGTCCAGGTAAAGTACCCCTAGCTTTTGGTTGTGATTTTTGGATGTTATAAACTTTGAATGATTAGTGATAGTGGACTACCTTAGAGACTGAAATTTATAGGACTCTATGGACTCGCGAAAAAAAAATTCTTTAAAGAATTATTCATAAAATTGTGCTTTAAAGATAGTAGAATAATGACTAAAGCATAAAACTTTTAAATTAGATAATCGAGACTTTTAGACATGAGCACTCGAGGTCGAGGTCGTAATACGCGTGGACGCGGTCGGGGTAGGATGGTTGTGTCTGAACCAGTGAGGTCTGGTCAAGGGTCAGAAAATGAGATACCAGTACCTCCACCGGGTGTAGGTGGTGAGTTTCAGGATCAAACGGGGGACGACGTAGTGTCTCAAGCAATGCTGCGAGTTCTTGAGAGAGTAGCTGGAATAGGTGGAGGCGTGGGAGCTCGAAATCTGTACCTAAACGACTCCGAGCCAATGGAGCTGAGGTATTTCGAGGTGTTTCGGGTGTTGCTCCCAGTACGGTCGAATATTGGTTAGAGGCGACGGAGCGAATCATGGATGACTTAGATCTGAATGCTGAGGAAAAGCTAAAAGGGATAGTGTCGCTTCTTCGGGATGAGTCATATCAGTGGTCGCTCACGGTGCGGAATAGTGCTACAGCGGAGGATCTCACTTGGGACTATTTTAAGGCAGCGTATCAGAAGAAATATGTTGGGTCTAGCTACATTGATGCGCAGTGTAAGGCATTTCTAAGTTTGGTTCAGGGGAGTAAGTCCGTATCAGAATATGAGGCAGAATTTTTAAGATTGAGCGGTATCTTTGGAGGTATCGTGGCTTGAACCTGAGCGATGTGTCCGATTCAAGATGGATTGAGGACAAGTGAGATTACCGATTGCTCCACATCGAGGTGAGAGTTTGTTTGCGCTAGTTGAAAAGACTAAGATAGTCAAGGGATAAAAGAATCGTAAGGCGAGTCACGACGAGAATAAACATAAGAGAGGTTTTGGATCATCCGGTCACCGGTAATTCTCGTAAGAGGTTAGCGAATGGGCCAAATCAATCTAGGAGGCTATTCGCTAATCGTGGACCAATAGCGATGTAATAGATATGGAAAATATCATTGGGGCGAATGTTGGACAGAAGGGAAATGATGTTTTGAGTGTGGTTTGCTAGATCATCGTGTGAGGACGCCCACGTAAGCTAGCCGAGAATCGATCGAGGTTAAGGTCGTGCTCGATTCGAAAGGAGGGATCCGCCACCGCAGAGAGGTTGTGGTAATGGTAGAGGAGGTAATGGTTCTGGTCGAGGCTGCGGAGTATCGGCAGAGGTACAGGTAACACTGAGGCAAGACAGCCTGGTTTGGTGTATGCAGCAAGACGTTGTGAAGAGGGTGATGCACCGACGTCATCATCGGTACGTTCTTAATCTTTGGTGCACCATTTACTACTTTGATAGATGTGGGTTCGACGCATTCGTATGTTGCTAGTAGTATAGTAGAGACTATGAGCTTAGACTCTGAGACTACTTCTAGAGATGATGATGAATTAGCCCTCTAGATCACTCTGTAGAAGTAAATAAGTCAGATAGAGATGTACCCTAGAACTCCAAGGGGTAGTGTTTGTAATCGATCGATGGAACTGCCGTTTGGGGAGTTCGATCGATTCTTGGATGGACCGGTTGGTCAAGTACCAGCGAGTTTGGATTGTGCCGCTAAGCGCATGGTGTTGAAGATAGGCGAGGGTAAAGAGGTGGTTATGATAGGTAATAGAAGAGATTATCTATCCAAGTGGTATCTGCGTTGAAAGTCGAGAAGATGGTCGGAAGGGTCGTGAGGCATTTATGGTTCATGTGTGTGCGTTGGAGGCTAAGGAGTCTCATGTAAGGAATGTTCAACAAAGAAAGAAATATCTTGATGTATTTCTAGAAGAACTTTCGGATCGCCTCCGGATCGTGAAGTTGAATTTGGTATAAATCATTGCGGATCGCACGGTGTCTATCGCTCCGTATAGGATGGCGTCAAGGAATTAGTGGAATTAAAGGCTCGATTCAGGAATTATTGGATCGAGGTTTTATCCGACCAATATTTCGCCTTGGGGAGCACCGGTACTCTTTGTCAAGAAGAAGGATGGTACGATGCGGATGTGTATAGACTACCGCCAGTTGAATAAGCTGACGATCAAAAACAAGTATCCATTGCCGAGGATAGATGACTTGTTTGATCAGCTTAAGGGGGCAGCAGTTTTCTCCAAGATTGATTTAAGGTTTGGGTATCATTAGCTAAAGGTGAAAGAGGCTGATATCCATAAGATAGCATTTTGCACTCGGTATGGGCACTATGAGTTTCTGGTAATGCCGTTTGGGTTGACTAACGCGCCAGCAACATTCATGGACATGATGAATCGGGTATTCCAGCAGTTTTTGGATCAGTTTGTAGTGGTATTTATAGACGATATTTTGGTATACTCCAAGTCAGAGGAGGAGCATGATGCGCATTTGCGAGTAGTGTTGCAGATTCTGAGGGAAAAGCAGCTTTATGCTAAATTTAGTAAGTGCGAGTTCTGGCTTAGGGAGGTGACTTTCTTGGGTCACGTAGTATCAACTGAGGGGATTAGAGTGGATCCTCGAAAGATCGAAGCAGTGTTGGATTGGAAGCCGCCTAAGTCGGTGGCTAAGATTCAGAGTTTTTTAGGTCTAGCGGGGTATTACCGAAGATTTGTAGAGGGATTTTCTTTGATCGCAGCACCAATGACCAAGTTATTGAGGAAAGGAGTTCCATTTGTGTGGACTGAGAAGCAACAAGAAAGTTTCAACAAGTTAAAGAAAATTCTGACTGAAGCTCCGTTTTAATTTAACTTGAGGCAAGCAAAGAATTCACGGTTTACTGTGATGCATCACATACTGGTTTGGGATGTGTGCTGATGCAAGAAGGGAAGGTAGTGGCTTATGCATCTCCACAGTTGAGACCACATGAAGTTAATTATTTGACGCATGACTTGGAATTAGCTGTAGTGGTTTTTGCTTTAAAGATTTGGAGACACTATTTGTACGGAGAGAAGTCGATAGTCTATACGAATCACAAGAGTCTTAAGTATCTTTTGACTCAGAAGGATTTAAACTTGAGGCAGCGTAGATGGATTGAGTTGTTGAAGGACTACGACTGTTTGATTGAGTATCATCCGGGCAAGGCTAACGTGGTAGCAGACGCGTTGAGCCGTAAGGTTGTATCAGACTTAAGAGCAATGTTTGCCCATCTTAGCTTGTATGACGATGGGAGTCTGTTGGCAGAACTGCAAGTTAAGCCGACTTGGTTAGAGCAGATTAAGGAGAAATAGTTAGAGGATAAGGGTTTGAATGATCGGAGATTGCAGGTTCAGAATGGTGGTTTAGAGGATTATAGTTTGTCCAGTGATGGAGTATTATGTTTTTAAGGGAGAGCTTGTATGCCAAAGGATGTCGAGTTGAAGTAGAGAATTCTTCGGGACGCACATAGCAGCCCATACGCTATGTATCCTAGAGGTAGTAAGATGTATCGGGATTTAAGAGAGCAGTTTTGGTGGCCAGAACTGAAGCGAGAGGTAACTGAGTTTGTGGGTAAATGTATGACGTGTCAGCAGGTCAAAGCTGAACATCAGTTACCATCTAGGTTACTTCAATCGGTGAATATTCCACAGTGGAAGTGGGAAAGGATCACTATGGACTTTGTCAGTGGATTACCCCTTACACCTAGTAAGAAAGACTCAGTTTGGGTGATTGTGGATCATCGACTAAGTCGACTCATTTCATTCCTAAGGGTGGATTACTCGCTTGAAGTTAGCTAAGTTGTATGTGGCGAGATAGTAAGGTTGCACGGTGTGCGTTGTCGATCATCTCGGACGAGATCCTAAATTTACGTCGAGGTTTTGGAGAGCGTTACATCAAGCTCTGGGAGTGCGCGGTTGGGTTTCATCGACATTTCATCCACATTCGACGGCGGTCGAAAGAGTTATCTGATTTTAGAGGATATCTTTGAGAGGTTGTGTTTTGGACTTGAGGCACCGGGAAGAGTTTTACCATTAGTGAGTTCGCATACAATAATAGTTATCAGGCAAGCATTAAGATGGCACCATATGAGGCGTTGTATGGTAGGAAGTGTCGCACACCTACATGCTGGACAGAGTTGGGTGAACGTCAGATGTTAGGACCAGAGTTGGTTGCAGAAACTGAGGATAAGGTGAAGTTGATTCAAGCTCGGTTGAAGGAAGCTTCGGATAGACAGAAGTCTTATGCTGATCTCAAGCAGAGGGATATAGAGTTTTTCGTGGGTGACAAGGTTTTTCTGAAGGTCTAGCCATGGAAGAAAGTATTAAGATTTGGGAGAAAAGGCAAGTTAAGTCCAAGGTTTATTGGGCCGTATAAGGTGTTGAGACGAGTGGGACCAGTAGCTTATCAGCTCGAGTTGCCAGTAGAACTGAATCAGATTCACGGTGTGTTCCATGTCTCCATGCTTAGACGCTATCGATCTGATCCATCGCATGTCGTGGCAGTGGAGGAATTAGAGGTGAGTCCAGATTTGACGGTGGAAGAGGAACCAGTGCAGATTCTTGATCGAGACGTGAAAGTTTTGCGTAAGAAGTTAGTTCCTTTAGTGAAGGTTTTATGGTGAAACCATGGCGTAGAAGAAGCTACGTGGGAACCGGAAGATGCAATGAGGCAGCAGTACCTTCAACTCTTTTGATCAGGTAATTTCAAGGACAAAATTTTCTTAAGGGGGTAGAATTGTAACATCCTAAAAAAAATTAGAGTATTATCTTATTATTTGTGTTGGCTCGGGTATGAATTTTGTGTGTTTAGCATAGTCTTGTGAAGGCTTGATTTTATTTTATGAAGCTAGAATAATTCTTAGTATTGAAAATTTAGTGAAGTGGATTAGGTGAACCTGACACTTAAGTTAATTTAAGTGTTAAATTCTAGCACATGAGGAGTTAGTGGCAAGGTGGTTATGGCGCATGAAAGGTTGCTTGAGGGAAGTGGTTCGAGTAGCATGGATTGCATTTGGAAGACTTTATTTTTATGCACCTTTGCATTAAGTGTCGGTCAAGCTATACATATAGTAAGTTGGACTTTAAATATTATGGCAAGTTGAATAATAGATTAGGAAAGCTTGTATTTTGGGATAAGAATCTTATAGAATAAGGAAGGATAGGGGACATAAGGCTTGAATGTTGGAGAGTTGTTTTGGAAACTCTTCTATGGTCATTAGTTCATGTATGTGGACGGCATTTTGGTCTAGGGGAGGGGTTGACCGATTTTTGTTGGAGGCTTTGGGAGGTTGGTAGCTAGTTGGCCATTTTACCTAAGCATTTGAGCATTGTTTTCTTTTCTCTCCAATAACACTCTCTATAGCCGAATATGTTTTTGGCAATAAGGTGAATTTTGTTTTAGTTTTGGCATTGTTTTCTTGTTTTGTGTCAAAGCCGAAAAGACCATAGTGGTTTGCTGAATTTTCTCTTAGACATTTGGCCAAATATACATTTGAGTCTCTCACATATTTTATTTTCTTTGTAGCCTAAAACCAACCCTCTTCCCTTCATCTTTTTCTTCATCTTTAGTGGTTGGCCGAACCTTCCTTCTCCCATTTTTCTTTTTCTTTCTTCCACTTTTGCTCAAAATCGAAAGTACCATCTCCTCCCTTTCATCTTTTTCTTTTTCTTCTCTCAAACTTTTGTACCAAAATCCTTTCCACCTTCCTTTGTCGAAATCCCTCTCTTGCATTTCACTTTCTTTCACTCTAACCGAATCTTCCTCCATCATCTAACACTATTGTCGAATCTTCTTTCTTTCTTTTTGTTTTGTCTTGACCGAATATCATTAAGGGTAGATTTTCTTTGGGTTCAACTATAATCGATTTTGGAGGATAGGTAAGTGTTCATGGCCGAATTTCCTTATTTCTTTTCTTTTCTCTCTATCGTTTTTCATGAGGGCAAAGGTTGAATTTTTGGGCATTTGTTGCAAGGTTCTAACTATTCATAGGAACCGATATTCTTTTAGGCTCTTCGGGACTCTGAAAGCAAACGATTTAATCCTATTTCTCAAGCAAACGAATTTGGTAAGTCAAGTGGTAAGGATTTATGTTGGTTTGTTATTCTTTAAGAGGATGTTAAGCCAAAGGCTTTTGAGATTAAGGTTATTGTTGGCCGAATGATCTATGGTATTGATTTAAGTGTTGGCTGAATGTAGGGCAAGGAGATCTAGTGCGGTAGATCGGGTCTTCGGAAGTTAGTACTTCCGTTAGTGACAGGTGTGTACCTTACACACTTCATAACTCGGTAATATAAATATTTTAAATATTCTAATCATGTTATTAAAGCCGAAAACTATGAGATTCTCAATATGATACCGTAAGGGTATAAGCAAGAAATCGGGTAAGTCTGTTTTGATATGACTTTTTCAATATGATGCATGATGATACGATTTATGATTTATTTCCTATGTGATTTCTAATAAAGCATAAAGGCATGATTTGTTTAAATGTTGCATTGATATGGGTGATATGAGAGGAGGGGGAAGGATTTGATATCCATGTCTTTGGGACACCAGAGGTTTGGCACCTCCAGTGGTTTGGTACCACAAGATTATTTCGTGTCTTTGGGACACCAGAGGTTTGGCACTTCATAGCGACTCGTCCCAATGGCTTAGCACCACAGTGGGTTGGCCCCACATTTCATATTACAGGATCGTCACCAGTGATTTGGTATCACACGTGGGTTGGCCCCACAACTTGATTATTCGTGACTTTGGGTCACCATTGGTTTGACACCACATTATTGGATATCGTGACTTTGGGTCACCAGTGGTTTGGCACCACCAGTGGTTTGGTACCACACGGGGTAGAAAAGGAGTTGTGGATGGCTAGGTTGGGTTCATTATATATATGTATATATATTGCTTGGTTATGAATTGTGTAAGAATGTTGCATTAACCGGGGGAAGGATTTATGCACTGAGTCTTGGTGACTCACCTTCTCCTTTATCTTTTCAGGTGATTCTTAGATCGCGGAGGAGGAGCCGGATGAACTCAAGGAGGCCATGCAATAAAAATTTGGTTTTACATGAACTTCGATTTGGGTACTTTATTTTATTTTAATTTGGTTAACATCTTTATTTGGATTTGTAATAAGGCCTCTTTAATTATGTTTTTGGATTATTTATATGCTTTGGACTTGTTTTAAACATGGCTAAATAATCATCATGGTTGATCTAATAATTGAGCCTAAAGTTTTCTAAATTATAAAAACGCAATAGTTTTCAAAATCTTACCATCGGGTAATATAAATCGTTTGATAGTAAAATTTCAACTTAAATGTTTTCGACAACTTAAATGATTTACAAATTGAAGTTTCTACACTCAAATGCAAATGGTTTTCAAAGTAATAATTTGGGTTTTTCTTAAAAGGATATAAATGTTTTCTAACCTATGGATTGTCAACTAAGTTTTAAAAGATTTACTTACGGGATTTTAAAAGTAAACTATCGATTTTTAACTAATCATGCACTTATTTTTCTAAACTTTAATCGGAAACTCAATTTTCATCAAAACGTTTTCCTCTGTGGCATGTCAGATTCGGTCATGGCGTATTGACCGGGTTTGGGGTGTTACATTTAAACACTTCTAAAAAAAACAAATAAAAGCTCTAGGAGCTCTCTCTTTCTCTTGGCCTAAGGTTTGGCTCCGGCCTAGGTTCCGATGTCCGACCGCCACACACGCCGCCACACATGCCTCCTCCGACGGTAGCCGAAAGCCCAAACACCCATTTTTAATGCCGATCAAAAGGTAAATTCCTTTCTATTTTTTATTAATAGAATATTTACTGTTTCCAGGAATCGAAAAGAAAATAAAAATAAGAAGAACAACGCGAATACAAAATAGGAAATCACCTTCTGTTTGGTGTTTTTATTTCTATTTTTTTGAATATTTTCCTATATCTGTTTCTCTATATCTCCCTTTTGATTTACAGATTAGGAGTTTTTATAACCCGAAAACAAAATAGGAAAGAGAATATTTGCCATGTTTTGCTCTATTTTGCTGCGGTTTCTTTCTCTTTTTGCAGGTGGGAAACAGAGTCTGGCGTTGATAAAGGTGTGGCTCGCGCGGATTGCGGCGCGATTAAGGGCTTCGCGCGAAGGGCTGGACGAGGTTGTGGTGCCTAAGGTTTTCCAAAAATCCCTAGGTCCTCTGGGACTGTTTAGGTATTGGGCCTTTTGGCCGCGCAAATTTGGGTCTGGGTAGTTAAAGCCTGTTTTGGGTTTGTAAGTGGGCTCGGGTGGTTTTAGGCTAATTGTAATTGGGCTACTAGATTAGGGTGTAATTGGGCTTGTAACAGGGACTGTAAAAATAAATTGAACATTTATTTTTTATTTTTTATTTTTTATTTTGGCTTTCAAGGGCCCGGGCAAAATGAGCCTCTTACACCATCTTTTGAACCGATTTTCTTTCCCTTCTTGTTCTCAATATTATTTCTTTCTGGCACTTTGTTTCTACTCTAGCCAAATACATCCCCTTTTCCTCCCTCATCATTTATTTTCCTTCTCCCTTCCCTTCTCCTTTATAGATTGATTGACCGAATCTCAGTGCTTTTCCCCTCTATTTTGGTTTTCGTCATATGCAAATATTCTTTGATTAATTAGTGAGTATTCGATCTTTCTCTATTCTCTCCTTCATGGGTTGGGAATCTTATGTCTAACCTTGGTTTTTATTGTCGATTAAATGGCTAGGGAGCCTTACTTCTGTCATCTGAGGTATTCTTTCTAGTGGGGCTATAGGCCGATCATTTCTCTTCTATTTCGGTAAATCCTAGTGCATTTATTCAACTCGTGTGTATGCTATTTATCATGAGTGGTGTTTGGAAATGCAGGAATTCCCTTTAGGAGAAATTGTTATTAGTCTTGAATAAGGGTTCAAGTAGGAGATCTCTTCTCGTTTAATCAAGGTAAATAGTTGGTGTTTATTTCGTGATAAGTGTATAAGGGGTTGTTAATCTTTTGTTAGTGATTAATTGGAAGCCTTGATTGAATATAGGTTGTGGAGTTCTTGGATTGTTCGTGTGATCTCGTAACAGGTGTGTATTCTAAACTGATTGGACTGTAGATCAGCAAAAGCTGAAAAGTCGAAAAGTCAAAAAAGCCAAAATACGACGTTTGATGCCACACGAGCGTGCGATAGCACGTGTGGTGATTTGAGCCTACAAATCTTAGGCGTAGAACTATAGAGGCTTTATGGGCCTCGATGGGCCGAAATGGGCCGTGTGGGGCTAATGGGCTCATGGGCCCCACACGGATAAAATACGTAATTTGTGGTAAATGTTTGACCGAGTCGTGTAGTCCACATGGCTAGGGTCATTTTTTGCCAATGGGCCGTTTGGGCCCACTGGGCTAGTGGGCCCCACACAGATAAAATGCATGTTATATGGTTTCTATTGGTTTGAACTGTACTGTTCGTATAGCCGAGGCTATTTCTGGGATAATTGGGCCATACGAGTGTGTGGGCCCACTTGGGCCTAATAATGGGCCTTAGGCCCATTTACACCATTGTGACTATTCAGGTTACGTAAGTCGCTCGAGGCGACGGTGGACCCTCTTGTTAGGTCGCTGAGACCTCATTTTGCAAAAATTACTGAAATACCCCTAGGTTGTAAAATTACCGAAATATCCTTGATTTGTAAAAATTACCGAAATACCCTCGATTTGTAAAATTACCGAAATACCTTCGATTTACAAAAATTACCAAAATATCCCCGATTTGTAAAATTATCAAAATACCCCCGATTTGTAAAAATTACTAAAATACCCCCAATTTGTGAAAATTACCAAAATACCCCCAGTTTGTAAAATTACTGAAATACCCCTGGTTTGTAAAATCACCGAAATACCCTCTGTAATAGGCCCAATTTTCCTGGGCCCATATCAACAAAAAAACAAAAAAATAATAAATATAAAATTCCAACAGCTTTTTACAATAAACGGGCTGAAATCCGAGCCCAAATACCACCAGTGGCCCAATGCTAACCCATTACCAGTAGCCCACCACTTTCAGACCCAAAACAAAGACCCAATCCTTCCCTGACCAAACTAAATGGCCCAATAATAGTGTCTAGCCCAAAACCTAAACAACTTTAGAGTGCCTAGGGTTTCTGGGAAACCCTCGCACCGCAAGCCTCATCACTGCACCATCGATTCATGCCAGATTAGCACAAGTCACCCGATCGTAATCGTATTTTTCACGATTCGACCTGCAAAAGGAAAGAAGACACATCGAAGGCAACAAAATCAGACAAAAGATCCAGTATTTATTTTTTGATTTTTATTTAGGTTGTAAATAACCTTAAGATAATTTGTAACAGAGAGATACAGAGGATTTTTTTTACACAAATATACACAGGGGTTTTACACAAATAAAAAAAATCAATACAAAGCCAAGGTTAATCAGAAGTTTTTTTATATCGCTTTTTTATTTCTTCAAATCTATTCGTGCATGTATTTTTTTACTACATATACATACATATTAAAATACGGTAAAAGAAAAAGGAAAATTTTACCTTTTAGAAGTTTCGGCCACCGTGTACGGTGGACAGCGGCGATGATCCACGGCGACAATTGGCCGGCCGATGACCGGACGGGGTGTTGGAAGGCTTCGACAGAGAGAAAAGAGATTTCTCTCTTTTTTTTTTTAAAACTAATTCAAATGTTTTTTTCAAGATTTTTGGCCTTAAATAGCATCCCAGTACGACTTCGTTTTGGAGCCCATCCCTAGGGCCAAAACGACGTCGTTTCATGACCACTAGATTCGCACGTTGACCTGACCCAGGGAAGAGTCGCGTGTTTCTATGAAATGGGCTATTTGCGCATCAGGCCCTCCCGCATTTTTAGTTCTTTTTAATCAAGTTTTCTTTTATATTTAATTTTACCCTCAAGTTTTGTTTTGTTTTTGATTTGGTCCTGCTCGAAGCGCTGCGTTTTGGAGGGTGTGAGATATTTTCCCTTTTAACCCCTCCTGGTTATTCGCGTATTCTAATTGGTCCCTCATTTTAGTTTTATTTCTGATTTTGCCCCAAATTTTTTTAAGTTCAATTTTGTCCCTTTCTTTATTTCTTTTATAATTTTTGATATTTTACTATTAATTTCATTATTTCAATAAGAGCCTATTTCGGACACGAGCCTATTTCACAAAAGGGTTCTTAAAAAATAATTTTGTCCTTTTAATAAGAACCCTTTTGTGAAATAGGCTCGTGTCTAAAATTTTATTTCAATAAAATGCATCTTTTAAGCAAATATTCTTTATTCTTTCCATTTCATACTGTGCAAACAATTGTTCTTAGTTTTTTTTCTTTTGTTTGGACTTTCTTTTAAGTATTCTTTCATTCTTCATTCATGACCATACAAATAATCATTCTTTGAATCATTTATTCTTTGGAATCTTTCTTCGAACCTACAATACGGTCTCCAGATATCAATGATGTGAGCAACGCTGCTACTGACTCAGAGTCTCCTTTCGAGTAAGATATGTGTCTAGAGGGATCTCAGTATTTTGGAAATGACAGAGATTGTGACCTATCTTCTGATTTGTTAAGGATGGTAGAACATGACGAAAAATAGATCCTACCTTACATAGAGTCAGTGTACATTGCGAACTTAGGAAAAGGGTGAGATCGAAGCCCAGCTCACCACAGAAATAAGGCAAGACATCATTAATTTATTTTCAAGAATTCAAAGATATTTTTGCACGATCATATCAGGACATGCCTAGACTACTGAGACACGGGTACGTTGAAATCTTAAAAGAGGTCCATAAGGATATCAGAAGGGCACATGCTAATTATTTTACAATAATCAGGCTAATCATGAGGTTTGGGTATTGTTAATCTACATAGAAGGGGATGGTATCAGCTATGCCATATTTAAGGAGACAAGATTCAGGTGCCTTCTCCATTTCTTCACAAATTTTTCATATGTGGGGCAGGAATGTGATGGGCCCAATCTTGTCAAAAGCTTTTGCCAATATCGATTCATCGCCGTGGTCGTGTTTTCTTCACTAAGAGGGTGGAAGTAGCTTCATATGCCAATGTTACAAAGTCGATAGTCATCAAATTCTTAAAAAAAAATCATCAGGCTCCGACAAAAAATGCCAAAAAAGACAATGTCAAAAGTTTGTAGTTTGTTCAAAGATCATACACCATATCATAGAGTAACAAAGGCAACCAAAAAGAAAAAGAATAAAAAACAAAATAATGATTATAGGAAAGATGGCCGAGACTTGTAAAGATTGACATAAAGAAGTTACCATTTATCTCCTATGATTATCAAACGTTGGCTAGAACTTTTACCGGGGCAACATCTTACCCATTGGTTTATAGAACGAAATCATTTTTTGTCAATTGAACCTAAGCAAAGAAAAGGTTAAAAGTTATCCATCATGGTCACATGATGCAAGCTTTCGACAAAGAGGTTTATCCTAGAGAATTCCATGAGGGGAACCTGATCTTTCTTTTACAAGAGGATTTTAGAGAAAAGCAGATGCCAAACTGGGAAGGACCTTATGTTGTAAAGAAGGCCTATCCTAGAGGAGCATTGATATTGACCGAGATGGATGCCAAAGACTTACCCAACCCGGTGAATTCAGGTTCAGTCAAGAAGTATTTTACCTGAAAGGGAAAAGGCCAAGGTGAAGACCCACAAAGGGCTCCTTGAGTTCAAAAAAAAAGAGGAGGAGAGGCCAAGGCAAAAACCCGCAAAGGGCGCTTTGAGACCAAAGGAGTTTTGAGCCCAAAACCCAAAAAGGGTGGCTCAAATTTTGATCAAAGATAGGGCATGTGGTAGTCTTGCTATGCCTAAATTAACAATGAGGAAGTATGCTACGTCTTGGGGCATTGATAAAGTACTCCGGATCCCCTAAACATGTATTGAGTTCAAAATGGTCCTCAAGAAGTTTGTACAGAGATGCTCAGGCTACGATATCTGGGGCACCTAGCTTCTATCTTACCCATTTTGAATTTGCTATCTTTGATTACTTTATTCTTTTCAAAGATACACCCTAATCAATCTTCTTTTATGGCCTTGGCTATATTTGATTACTTTATTCTTTTCAAGATACACCTCAATCAATTTTCTTTTATTACTTTGGTTATCTTTGATTAACTTATTTGTTTTGAGCTATGCTCCTGATTAATTTCTTTCACGTCCATTGTTGTGATCTTTTTCAAGCATTTTATATTGAAATAATAATTAATTGACTAATAATACTTTCACAAAAGGAGTTTCTCATATTACTCTGGAAGTTTCTAAATAATATAAAAATCTGAAATAAGACTATTGTTTAGAACCAACTAAGCCTAAGGGTTGGAAACATTGAAAGATGATTATCTTTTCGGATTGTTATTGGATAAGACATTTTGTCGGTGATACCATCTTGACAAATGACGAGCAATATCAACCCAAGTGTAAAAGAGGGTCATTCTCGGGAAAAGAAAAATGATACCATGCATTCATGCAAATTTTAGGCACATACATCGGGTCATTACACCCAGGTAATGGTGTAACATATCAAATTGATTGAAGATGATACAAATCCTATACCTCTGAATGGTAACAGGATGGATGAAAGAAACCAAATGTTATGTAACATCCTAAATTTTTGGGGCCTATGCGTTTAGTGTGTGAAATGTTTAAAATGTTAATTTAAATAATAAGGGTCCAAATTGGGCTCAGGACTAGGCAAAGGCCTTGGTTAAAATTCTTAGATTGGGCATTTTAAGGTATAAAAGGTGGTGATTGTGTTTAAAATGTCAACGTGGTCTTATGGCCTAGCAATAGATGGCGCTGCAAGGGGGATAAAAGGTGGCATTATTAACAGTTAGAGAGGCCCAAGTTTTGGCCACAAGGAGCCCATGTTTCCGATACTTAAAAGAGAGTAAGGGGTGATGCCACAATAGGGGTGTAAGGGGGCCCAAAATTTAGTTCTATGGAGCCCAATTCTCCTAATTTAAGTAGGTTAAATTTTGGCATTTAGGGGTAAGGTTAGACGACAATGTGGCTATGAATTAGGAGAGGATTTTATGTTTTTAAGTAGGTGGATAATAGGCAGATAAAAGGGGGGAGAAGTGGAGTGATTTAGGACTCTTTTGGAGGAGTTGTAGATTAGGATAAGGAGAGAGGATAGGAGCTATCTAAGGAACTAAGTGATGGCCGAAATTCATCACTAAGAGGAGTGAAGAATTTGACTACTACTTGGGCAAAGGAGTGCCAAATTTTCCTTATTATTTGCTTTAACTTTAAATGTTAGGAAGGGCACTTTCGGGTTTTAAGAGGTAGGTGCCGAAAATTTTATAAATAGGAGGGTATCTTTTCAAATTCCGGCAGTTGAACCCTACTTCTTGTGCCAAAATTCTCAATTCCTATTTACACTTTCTACTCTTTTCTTTTCCCAAAATTGAAACCTCTCTTCTCATCTCTCTATCGATTTCTCCATTAAAAAGTTGAAACCCTTAATTCACTTTCTTTTTCCATTCTCTTTTTCTCTCTTGTTCCAATTTCTCCATAAGCCGAGATTTGAAGGAAACCTATTCGTTAGATCTAAGAGCTGAAAGTCATTAGTCTCTAATTTTGGGATTTCAAGGTAAGATGGTTTTCTCTAGATTTTGGTTAGACTCATTTATCATATATAAAATCTTAACTCTAAGATGTGGAATAACAACCATATACTGTGATAGTGGCTTTGACAAGGACTTACAATGGAATCAAACGTTGATCAGGCAAAGGAGGGGACTAGATCTAAAAACACAATCCCTAAGTTTAAGAAACGCGCGGTGTCTGCCATTCGAGATTGGCCACCGGGTTGTGGACCAGCATTAGGATAGAATCTTAGGCTATTAGCAACCGTAGCGGATTTCGATAGTGCCGACTTCAACAATATTATCTTGTCAGTAATCAGGTGTGTAGATCTCTAACATACACTCTCTAACTATTCTTTATGTGATATGGGCTAAAAAGCCGGAAAGTGGCTGTATAGACAGTTGAATAAAACCCAGAAAGGGTTAGTCAAGGATGCTACGTATGCAATCATAGAAATCCCTATGTGTATCGAATTATGTGAAAGTCAGTATGATGGTTTCATAATATATGTATGCATGGGTTGGGAATATGATAATGAAGAGGAAGAGCATGATTAGGTCACATGGTGACCGGTGGTAGAAAACCCACATAATGCAATGTTTGGTCACATGGTGATCGATGGTAGAAAACCCACGTTAAATTTTTCGATTAATAATGGAATAGGCAGTTTGACTGTCGATTTGGTGTGTAGCAGTTGGTGGGTCGATTGTAGAAATCCCCAAGGTGTGATGGTTGGTACGGGTTGGTGTGTAGAGGATGGAATTCTAGGATGGGTTGGGCCATTCATTATGTATTATATATCATGTGCTATGATTGTTGCCTTTATGTATGGGCCAAGGCCCATAATGTGTTTGTGGGCCTTAGGTCAGTGTGTTCAGGATTTATACACTGAGTCTTTGTGACTCACCACTTTTCTTTTTCTCTATTCTTTCAGATGAGCAGTAGATCGTGGACATGGGAGCCGAGACGGACTCGAGGGGCCATCAAGTTTATTATTATTTACATAGGTTATTTATAGTTTCTTTTTCTTTAAGTTTTAATTGTTGGAATTACTTGATGTAATAAGGCCCCATAGTTTCGATTTAAATTGATATTTGTGAATGTTTATTTCTTTTCAAATTTACGATCAAAGACTCATGCTTTATAGATAATAAAAATGGGATTTTCAATTACGATTTAATTTGAACGAATTTTATTTTAAAAAGAGAAAGAATAAATTATAAGGATTTTTCCTACAAGTGTTATCTTTTAGCAAAAACTATAAAAATGACAAAATTTTTCAAATCAGTTTCAAATAAAGTTATAACATTAAACCCGTGGCATACCAGATCTGGTCGTAACGTATGGGCCGGGTTTGGGGTGTTACATATTATTCCCCTGAAGTTGTAGTGGGAAGTACAAACTTTATGCCCTAGAAGGAACAGTGGAAGGGACTCTGAAATTACAGCGGGGCAAGCTTGCTGAGCAGAATATGATCATTTCTTTGGGTTTTCTGTCAAAGACACCAGCTGAACGAGAAAGCATGGTGACGCATCAGTGATAGAACCTTGATGAACTATGAGCAGTGACAACCCAAACATTAAAAAGGGGATCATTCTCATGCATTTATACACTTTCAATTAGGAACATTTGATTTATTTTGATCATTGTGTCCTAATCGTTGTACATAAAAAAAAAAGAGATCATTCTCATGACATTTTGCATTCATGCAAATATCATCCCTAATATCATTTAGTTAGGAGCATTAGATTCATTCCGATCATTGCATCCTAATCATTATGCATTAAAAAATGGGATCATTCTTATGACATTTGCATTCATGCAAATGTCGTCCATAATACATTCGAGTCTACAGAATATGTCCCTAGAGGACGGTGTAGCAACATTAGTGAATTCACAGATCTTATCTCCTTAAGCAGTAGTGGAGTAGGTCGAAGACGGGAATCTTATCTTCATGTATCGGTAATGGAGCAGATTCAAGCCACCAACCTTATCTCTCTGAGGTAACAAGGGAGCAGGTTGAAGTTTGTAGTCTCATCTTCCTAGGTAGCAAGGAAGCAAACTGAAAATTCACAGATCTTATCTCCCTGAGCAGTTAGGAGTAGGTCGAAGATGGCAAATCTTATCTTAATGTATCATCAATGGAGAAAATTCAAGCCACCAACCTTATCTCCCTGAGGTAGCAAGGGAGTAGGTTGAAGTTTGTAGTCTCATCTTCCTGAGGTAGCAAGGAAGCAGACTGAAAAGTCAAAGATCTTATCTCCCTAAGCAGTAGTGGAGTAGTTCAAAGATGGCAAATCTTATCTTTATGTATCGACAGTGGAGCAGATTCAAGCCACCAACCTTATCTCCCTGAGGTAGCAAGGGAGCAGGTTGAAGTTAGTAGTCTCATCTTCCTGAGGTAGCAAGGAAGCAGACTAAAAATTCACAGATCTTATCTCCCTAAGTGGTAGCTGAGTAGATTGAATTTGAACAATTTTATCTCCATGTATCGGCAATGGAGCAGATTCAAGCCACCAACCTTATCTCCCTAAGGTAGCAAGGGAGCAGGTTGAAGTTTGTAGTCTCATCTTCCTGAGGTAGCAAGGAAGTAGACTAAAAATTCACAGATCTTATCTCCCTAAGCGGTAGCAGAGCAGATCAAATTTGGCAAATGTTATCTTCATGTATCGAAATGGAGTAGATTCAAGCCACCAACCCTATCTCCCTAAAGTAGCAAGGGAGCAGGTTGAAGGTTATAGTCTTATCTTCCTAATGTAGCAAGGGAGTAGACTAAAAATTATAGATCTTGTCTCTTCGAAATAGCAGTGGGGCAGATCGAATTTGGTGAATCTTATCTTCCTCATGTAGCAAGGGAGCAGATTTTAGCCACTAGCCATATCTTCCTAATGTAGCAAGGGAGCATGCCAAAGATTGTAGTCTTATCTTCCTAAAGTAGTAAGGGAGCAGACTAAAAATTGTAGATATTGTCTCCTCGAGATAGCAGTGGGGCAGATCGAAGATGATGAATCTTATATTCCCGAGGTAGCAGGGGAGCAAATTCAAACCACCAGCCTTACCCCCTAAGCAGTAGTGGAACAGGCTGAAAATTACAAGTCTTATCTCCATGTATTGGCAATGGAGCAGACTGAAGACGGTGAGCCTTATCTCCCTGAGCAGCAGTGGAGCAGGCTGAAGACATCAGATCTTGTCTCCCTGAGTTTACAGAGGAGCATATTAAAGATAGTAAATCTCATTTTCCTAAAGTTGCAGTGAAGCGGATCAAAGATACTAATCTGACGTTCTTGAATTTGCAGTGAAGCAGATCGAAGGCATCAGTCTCGTCTCCAAGAATTTGCAGTGGAGTAGACTAAAGATAGCGGATATTACGTTCCTGAAGTTGCAATGAAGCAAATTGAAGCCGTCAAACATATAGTTCAATACCTCTGAAATTGCAGTTGGGTTAGAGACTACTTGAAGAAGACGAGGACCAAGAAGTCAAGACTCGGCAAGACCGGGCAAAATTGGTCCTTTTATAGTCTTTGCTCCATTCTCGTTACACAACAATGAGTAAAGATGGGCAGCTGTAATAGGCCTAATTTGCCCGGGCCCATATCAGCAATAAAAAGCCAAAATAAATAATAATGAATATAAAAGTCCAACAATTTTTTACAATAAACGGGATAAAATCTCGAGCCCAAATACCACCAGTGGCCCAATGCTAACCCATTACCCGTAGCCCACTACTCTCAGACCCAAAATAGAGACCCAATCCTACCCTAACCCAACTAAATGGCCAATGGCCCAATAACAGTGTCTGGCCCAAAACCTAAACAGCTTCAGAGTGCCTAGGGTTTCTGGGAAACCCTCGCGCCGCAAGCCTCATCACAGACCATCTGTCGCGCCGCAGTTAGCGCTAGTCGCCTAGTCGCCACCGTATTTCTCGCCGATTCGACCTGCAAAAGGAAAGAAGACACATCAAAGGCAACAAAATCAGACAGAAGATGCAGTATTTATTTTTTTTTTTATTTGGGTTATAAATAACCCTAAGATAATTTGTAACAGAGAGATACAAATGATTTTTTATGCAAATATACATAGGGATTTTACACAAATAAAAAAAAACCAATACAAAGCCAAGGTTAATCAGAAGTTTTTTTTATATCGTTTTTTTTATTTCTTTTTATTTCTTCAAATCTATTCGTGCATGTATATTTTTTTTACTACATATACATACATATTAAAATACGGTAAAAGAAAAAGGAAATTTTACCTACACGGTGGCCGGCGACGATGATCCACGGCGACAATTGGCCGGCACCGACGATCGGATGGGGTGCTAGAAGGCATTGGTAGAGAGAAAGAGATTTCTTTCTGTTTCTTTTTTTTTTTAAACTTATTCAAATGTTTTTTTTTCAAGATTTTTGGCCTTAAATAGCATCCCAGTACGGCGTCGTTTTGGAGCCCATCTCTAGGGCCAAAACAATGTCGTTTCATGACCACTAGATCCGCGCATTGACCGGACCCGGGGAGGATCCGCATGTTTCTGTGAAATGGGTTATTTGCGCATCAGGCCCTCCCGCATTTTTAGTTCTTTTTAATCAAGTTTTCTTTTATTTTTAATTTTACCCTTAAGTTTTGTTTTGTTTTCGATTTGGTCCTGCTCGAAGCACCGCGTTTTGGAGGGTGTGGGATATTTTCCTTTTAGCCCCTCCTGGTTTTTCGTGCATTCTAATTGGTCCCTCCTTTTAATTTTATTTTTGATTTTGCCCCAATTTTTTTTTAAGTTCAATTTTGTCCTTTTCTTTATTTTTTTATAATTTTCGATATTTTACTATTAATTTCACTATTATTATTAATAATTCTTTTTATATAACAATTATTATTATTATCGTTACTATCATTATGTTTATTATTATTAGTGCTATCAGCATTAATTGGTTTTAATATTTCACTATTATTTTTACCATTATTACTTTTATTTTCATACATATTATTATTACAATTATTTTATTTAGTTCAATATTATTTATACATATTATATATTATTTTATGATTTATATATTAGTTATTATATTATACCATTTTAAAACTTTGTATATTATATAGTACTATATTATATCATATATAACTTTTAAAATTTTATTTTATAAAATTTATTTATATTGTAAACATATTTTATTTATATTGTTTATATTGTATATGTAATTTTATATATCTTTATTTAAAATTATTATATACTATTTACTAATCGTTTTTATCATATATTATCATTTATATATGTATTAAATTATTAAATTATATATTTATTATAAGTATCCCTATATTTTTTATACACTCTAAGTTTTTATATTATTCATTTAAAATATATTGTTTATACATATTAATTGTTTTAAAAATTATCATATTTTCTATTTTTGTTTTGTTATAATATTTATTCAGTGTTTAAATATATTATTAATTTATTTACTTTTCATATTTGATCTTGTTTGTAGAATTTAATATACATTTCTTGAATTTTTATGTTTCATAAAGATTTTTAATTGTTGTTTCTTATCTTGTATTTGTTTATTTATGTTCTTTTATTTGCTTATTATTGCTTTAGCATAGTCATTTCATTTCATGTATTATTTGCTATATTACCTTATTCTTTCATTATCTATATTAGTATTGATCATTAATATGACTTGTGATTATAGTGAATTGCTATTTGATATTTGTATTTTGTAATGTATCAATGCAAAATCGGATTCATATCATCTTTATAAAAAAATACATTTTGTAAAATTGTCGTATTTTATTTAAAACATTTCTTTAAAATATAGTGATACATAATATTTGAGGGTTTCGAGAAAAATTGTGCCCTAATTTACTGGGTTTCAATTTTTCTCGTTGAACTTAAAATATTAAGTATCCCTTTTCTTTCGAAATTGAAACTTATAAACTTCAAATTAAAACTTATTCTCGGGAATTCAAAACATGGTATCCTAACTTATTGGATATAATGTTTTGTGTCTCGAGGTAAGAATTTTCTACAAATAAAGGCGAGCCTAGTTTAGAAGTCATGAGATGTTACATCCTAACTTATTGGGTATAGCATTTTATTTCTTTGAGATAGGTAAGTCTTGGCTTTCTTTCAAATAAAAGGATCGTAATTTTTTTAAATTTTTCAAAACTTTGACTTTAAGACATGAGATTATCAATTCGGTACCAAATTTTGGGCGTTACGAGGGTGCTAACCTTTCCTCTTACGTAACCGACTCCTGAACCCATTTTCTTGTATTTCGTGGATCAAAATCAATGTTTTGAAATAAAACGTTTTATAAGGTGATCCAATCACACCTAAGTCAAAAAAGGATTAGTGGCGACTCTCGTTTTTATTTTTTAAAGTCAACCCCTATTTTTTTATAAAATTAAAAATGGTTTTGACACCCTCGATTTTGCAAAATTATCGAAATACCCCCAGTTTGCAAAATTACCGAAATACCCCTATAGGGTAGAATTACCGAAATACCCCTGTAGGGTAGGAATACCAAAATACCCCTAAAGGGTAACATGATAGTTTTGCCCTTGTGGGTAAATGATTGTTTTATGCTATGTTTTGACTGACTTGAGCTATGATTTGTCTAGCTTTTTAGAGTATGTCATGTGATTTATATATATGTGCTTTGCATACATGACATACTGCATGGGATTGGGATTTTGGAATTGGAGGAAGTGATTGATCTGTTAGGGTTGCATGGGTCGCCCGAGACGACTGTGAACCCACATGTTTGATTGTTGGGGTTGCACGGTTGCCCGAGACAACTGTGGACCCATTGATTTGATTGTTAGGGTCGCACGGGTCGCCCGAGACGACTGTGGACCTACCGATGGCTTTAAGCCACTTATATTCTGGCAGCTCTACTGTGATATCGGTTAGTGCTACAACCGGTGCTAACGTTGGTGTGCTGGCTGGGTGGGTCGATTTTATCCCCACATGGTGTGTTGGTTGGTACGGGTGGTGTGCTAGTTGAATTGGGGTGGGGTGTACACTATTGCATTTCTGTTTATGAGATCCGATACGGATATGGGCTAGGTCCAAACGATTCTGTTATGAGTCGAGACCCAAACGATATGGCAATAGGCTTAGGCCCATCAAATCTTTGTGGATGAATAGGGCTCAAGCCCGTCCGCTTCAGATTCATTTATCTGACTGATTATTTTTATATTAGGGGATTACAAACTGATTTTTCATAAACTCACCCCGTTTTTTAACTGTGCAGGCAATCCCCAGCCTTAGACGGATCGGAGCTGCGAGGGACTCGGAGATGGCCATACAACTGCTTCTGTTTCTTTATTAAGTTGTTCATAAGTACTTTATTTTGGGTTGGTTTGTATTAAGGCTTCTTAAAGTTTTCGGATTTTAAACTTTAGGTTTGGGTTATTTTAATTTATATCTGTTAGAAGTAAATTGTGGTTTTTTTTTTCAAAAAGATTACTGTTTTCAAAATACTACATTACAACAACTGTTTTCGGTCATCACGTTTCCTCAACGTTTTTAAAAGTTTCTGCAGTTGAAGGAGACTTTGATGGAAATCAATAATGTTTTAAAAGTGAACAACCTTTTTCAATAAACCCTAATTTGAAAATAAACGAACGCAAGGTGAGGCTTTACACAAGTTTAAATGGAAGAAGTTTTTAAATATTAAGAAGGGTTTTCAACGAAAACATGGTTTTCGAAAAACAATTTAATGTGACACACCAGATTCGGGCTTAACTTCTAGGCCGAGTTTGGGGTGTCACATTAATGGCAGATTTTGTGGATATTTTTTTTCCAAAATTTCAACATTCTCCATACCTACAAAAGGCCATGATTTCTGAAGGGTTTTACAAAGAAAATACTCTATGATATTTTTCTCTTGCCGAAGCTTTGTTGCTCTCAAAACTCTTCCTTTTCTTCTTTGTAATTTCAAATATTCCGGTGATAGAAAAAGGCATTATTCGTTCGTTGATAGTTGTAGATGTACTACTACTTTGATCACTGTTGTTGTTGTATCCTGGGAGACATTCGAACAATGTTACTCCAAGTACTGTAGGAGTGGTCAAATCTGTCTTAAGGAAACTGTGTTTCACAGGGCTCAATGTTTCATAAAATCTCAATTATCCTTTATTTCAACTATTTATTATGGTTTTATTTTATTTTCGTATTCGATAAATTAATTATAAATCATTCTATTTATGTTTTATTTCATATGTGTTTATTTATATTTAATTTATTTTGTTCGCTAACGTGTTTTGTCTAACAATATCAATCTGTTATTCGAATTATTTGAATCATAAAATTCAACTCATCTTAAATTTAAAAAACTGAATTACTTACTCAAGTTGATTTGGAAAAACCAAATAACCCAGTTCGATTAACTCGAAATTTGAAAATAAATTTAAATTTTTCGAATCAAATTTTGCTTACTCCTAATAGTAATATTATTTTTCTTTTTTCTTGTGTGTTACGAAGCATGTTTTTAAGAAAAAATTTATTTAATTTTATCCGAAACAATTAATGAAATAAACTATAGACAGAGGCCGCCCTAACTATAGACAGAGGCAGCTTTAGGGGTAGCAAGGGCCTTGTCCCCTTAATTTTAAAAATATTCATTTTAGCTCCTTAAGGTTTCTTAAATTTTTATTTTGATATTATAATTCATGTATAAAATTTAACAATTTGTGTTTCCCAAGTTTTCTAATGTTTATTTTAGCTTGATTTCTTTTATATAGTTTATAATTTTTCTATTAAATTTGGAAATATTTTAGTTTAATTTGATAAATTAATACAAAGTAATAGCTGAATTTTAATTTGATAAAAATGTTTGGTAACATTTTAGTTTAATTTGAAAAACAAATATAAGATAGTATCTAAATATTAATCTGGAAAGAAATCAATGTTAAATAATTGTTGTATCTAAATATAAAATAGAATTTAAATATTAATTTGATAAAAAAATAAACATAAATAATTGTAGTATCTAATACATATTGAGCATTTAACCTATTTTGCTTTTTTAAATGTTGATTTGGGTGACCAAGACTAACTTGAATTTAAAAATACCTTGTTCAGTGTAGGCTTGACCTGGACTTACTTTGAAAATGTTTACTTTATATAAATACCCGACCCCCTCTATAAAAAATTCCAACTTCCCCCTTGACTATAGAAACAAACTAATAACACTAGAAATTCTATCACAAGCGTATGCGTTTGAAAAATACATATTTTGAAGACAAATATGTGTTTGAAAATAACATACAATAAATTAAAAAGATCAAAAAGACTAAAGTACCTTAAATAATATAACTTATTTTAATTAAGAAAGGATATTTTCGTGATTTTCATAATCGATTTGGTGCCCGATTAACTCATGACACCAACTCAGTCATGGACTAAATAATAGTATAGATTATATATATACAATTGATGAAGGTAATAAATTGTGCATATTAAAGTAAAATGTATGAAAAACATCAAATTTTAGCTTTAGTTGAGTGATAAAATTAAGGTTTTATGTGGGTTCAAATTTCACCATTTGTATATTTTTATTGATTTTTGTTAAATTAAAAAGGCTAATGTACTCTTAAATAATGTAACTTAAATTAATTACAAAAGAATATTTCAATAATTTCCATAACCGAGTTGGTGTCTGGTTGATTCGTGACGCCAACTCAGTCAATGACTTAAATAATAATTAGAAATCATATCACACACGAATGTGCATTTAAAAATAACATATAATAAATAATGAAACATATGACTTAAAACTAATTAATAATAATTACACATGAAATATGTATGATACTAAATTAAAATTAGATTTAATTATTTATCATTGTGTTGTTATTAATTTTTAGTCGGTGTCGAATTAACTTGTGATATCAACTCAATCGATACATTATTAATATATACAATTGATGGAAGTAATAAATTGTGCATAATTAAAATTAAAATGTCTAAAAACATCAAAATAAAGTTTTAATTGAGTAATAAATTAAAAATTTTACTAGTGCAATTGTTCGAGTTAAAATCTCATCATATGCATATTTTATTTTTTCTTAAATGAAAAAGATTAAAGTACCCACGAATAATATAATTTATTTTAATCATTTTATAATTTAACACCCAAGTTGATGACTTGGTTAAGAGTGATACCAAAAGACTAAATAATAAAAATAAAACCATATCAAATTAAAATAAAAGCCTAAATATTAAATTCTTACATAAAAATAAATAAAAATATATCAATTGAGTTATCTTGACATTATTGGAAGGACAAAATTTACAATTATAATTCACTAGGTTAGATGAACCAAACTATTGCCTTTAACCGATTCTATCTTGAACGATAGAAAAAGGTCAAAAACAAGTGTCACGAGAAGCTACACGTGTCTTACATTTGATGACATTGACTTGTTAAATTAACTCCCATCCTCCAACTGTCTTCTGCTTTTTCCCTTTTTCACAAAATTCAGACACAAATCTCATTTTGATAATATTGAAAACAGAGTTTTCCTAACTTACAAATTGGAATGCCACATGCAACATTAGCAACTTGCAATTTAATCATTTGCACAAATGAAATTAAGTTTTCCATAAATGGAAAATTTTTCCCATTTTCATACAACATATTGCAAATGAACCCTAACCTTAATAAGTTGAATCTTAGCTTTTGAACCTTTAGGCTATTTTGTATTAAAAGGAAAGTTACAGCTACCCTGTATGAGTCAAGATCTAATACAAGAAAAGGCAACACACACAATTTCAAACCTTCGAACATCAAGCAATCCTAGAGAGAGAACACCTAGAAGAAGGCAAGCCATTTAAAGCAAGGCCTCCATAAGATTTTTCAAAGCAGTATCTAATGGTTGTAGGATTGACTTGAATAAACATATAATTCCCAGCAAAAAGATCACCCAAATGGGCTTGACTTTCTTTAAATCTCTTCACCATCTTCCCAAATGAAACCCTCACAAGCTTCACTTTCTTCCTCAACAACCTCCTCAAGCTTGGAACCTTAACCCTAAACCTTTTCTTGACAGACACCCTTTTGAGCCTCACGCATGGCCTTGGTCTTCCCATCATCATCAACCTCTCTGCAATTTCATCAACTTCAAGCACATGGCCTTCTTCTTCTTCATGTTTCAGTCTGTGGTATGAAAACTTCGTAGCTGAGGCCATTTCAATGGTGGAATTTGGGGGGGGGGGTTGTTTCAGAAGCTGAGCTATGGAACTGAATATAACCCAGAAAGGATTTGTAAAGAAGGGGTGGCTGGATGTCTCTTTCAATGGGTGAGGAAACTAAATGGAATGAATTTAATATGGTTGTAGTAATCTCCATTGAGATACAGATGGTTGGTTTTGCTCTAGCAGTTGTGTACATTAAATGCTAATGTTTACAGTTTGGCCATATGTGGTACATAAAATCTTTCTACCTATCATTTAACATAAGTTAATAATAATAATAACAACAACAATAATAAGTCTTTAAACTACTATTAAACAAGTAATTATACTTTAAAACTATCACAGATTAATTTTAAGATTACATTTTGTACTTTCCACTTAAAAAATAAATAAATTTGTTCATATACGTTAGATTAAAGTGCAACATGTTCCTTTTATTAAAAATTTCATCTATTTTAATATTAAAATTAATTTTTATGCGTCGACATGACATACACGTAGCATGACATACACGTGATAAGTTATGTCACTATTTAATTATTCTGTTTGATACGCCAATTTTAATAGTACATATAAATGGAATTTTTAATAGAAATAATTAAATTATTTTTGATTTAAAGTACATGGATTAATTTGTCTATTTTTAAGTAATTTAACTCTTATTACAAAGGCCTCTATAATATTATTACCGTTGTTTTACTTTTTATAATTAAATACATATTTTTTGACATGATTAAATAAGTATTAATCATGAAAGTTTTAATTTTAATTGAAGAAATAATATTTTTCATTTATAAATCATTTGTGGAGTTTGGCATAATGAAATCAGTAAAAGTATTTGGGAATCCTTTATATTTAAAGACGGATTGCATTTTGGCCTTTCTACTGAAAAATGGTAAATTAGCTCTTATACATTTTGAAACAAGTAAATTAGTCCCTCCATTAAATTTTTATGTTAAATGATTATGTGGAACGTTAATTTAAATGATTAATTATTAATTTGGTGCTTAAACTATATCTAAAATAACATTTTGATTTATAAAATTTTTCTTAACAATAATTCTAAAATTTTTAAAAAATTTAAAATAAATATAAACTATTTAAACTATATTAAAAATTAAGTTAAAGTATTTTTAAAAATAAAAATATTAAATAAAAATTTCTAAAAGTTCAAAATATATATGTAAAAAATCTAATAAGTTTACAAAAATCTTAAAAATTTATCAAACTTTCAAATCGAAACCAAAAACCATCGTCTTTTTACAAAACTTTCTTCCCTACTTTAAAAAGCCTAAAATATAAAAAATATGACATGCTTGATTGAAGCTAAAATAAATAAATAAAAACTTGATTGAAGCAAAAAAATAAATCAATTAAAAGTTTTGATTACTCACCTTCAAATTTCTCATGTTTTTGTTAATATTCAGTATCATCTTCATCACCCATGTTTTCAGCTAAAAGGTACATAAAAATTTATTTAATGTTTACTTCTTCTACTTTAGTGAATACTCATTTTCACATATTCTATGTTTTTGTATTTCTTGATGGTGTGTAATCACCATTATAAAATTTCGATTACCCATTTTCGCATCCCCTTGGCTATTGTAAATTTTCCCATTTGAAGATCTTATTGTTTAATTCACTAAGAAGATTTAATATTTAAGTTATTAGGTTTAACATTTTTTGGATTTGGAATTTTTAATATAAAATTTTTGGTTCTGAACAAAGACTCTATGGAGTTTGAAATTTTAGAAAATAATATTTTAAATTTATGAGAAAAAATAAATTATAAAAAGTGATATTTCAATTTAAAATAAAATCTCAAAGTCATTAACACATCTCTAGAAGTGGAGAAGCAATGAAAGGAACTCCTTGTCTTCATCTTCTTCTTCGTCACTATGAGATGCAAAATCAAAAGATTTTGTTTACTGTAAATGTATTGTTTATTTGTTTTTATTGTATTTCAGTAATAATAAAACCATGATTTTATTGAAGTAGGTGCTTTTAGAATTGCATTGGAGAGTGTCTTCAACATGTAAAGTTAGTGTCTACATTAGATAGTTCTCATCAAAGTGAGAATTTTATTGAAAATGAAAATGATTCCCGTTATTGAAAAAGAGCTCAATTATTCAAAAGAAAAGAAAAACACCATGATTCACCAAAACAAAGCTTCTTTGAATGTAAATTTTGACTTTAATAAAACTTGGTTTAATTTTGTTTTAATGGAAATCGCTTTGATTTCTTAAGGAAAAAAATAAAGAAAGATAAAAAAATCAATAGTATATTTATTTTTAAAAATTATTTAAAATATTTTTATTGTAGTTTTAAGATTTTTTAAATTTTTTTCAAAATAAAATTTTAGTTAGAATTTAGGGCTAAATTAGTAATTAACTATTTAAATTAACGTGTCATGTCATTCACTTAATGGTAGTTAACGGACAAGTGACCAAAATGTAACAATTCAATAATGTTAGTGACTATTATGTAACTTTTAAAAGTTACGTGACCGAAATGTACTTTTAAACAAAGTTTAGGGACAAGTGTAGTTTACCCTAAATTTTTTTGTATTTTATCCCAACTTTTTAAAGTTCTTTTGCAAGTGACTTGAAAGAATTTACTCTTTTTCCTTATTTTAATATCTTACATGGGTTAGACGATGAATTATAAAGTGCTAAAAATGATTTTTTTAAATATTTTTTTTAGAGTTAGGACTAAATTGATGATTTTATAAATATTAAGAGTAAAATTTATTAAAGTTTTTAGAATTAGAACCACCTTTTCATCCGTATTTTTGTTCTTCTTGTAGTCCACTAACACCTTATGGGTTTTATCCATTGCATTAAGTCTACAAGTTCTCACATTGAGTTGGATTTCATAAAATTCATTCAGCTCTCATAGTTATTATTCCCTAGAGCTTAGAATCAACACTCTACATCTAAGGGCAAAGCCATAAAAAAATTTTAGGAGGTCAAAATTAAATCAAAATTTTTTCATTTTTAGGGGGCCAAAGTGTAATTTTACCTTTACTAATTTAAAAGTTCTAAAAATTTTAAAGGGCCAAAATGAAAAAAATTTCCATTTTAGGGGGCTAGGGGCCCCTGCCAGCCTCCTAGATTCACCCTTGTCTACATCACTTAATCAAATGTGAGTGAGTCATCATCTTCCTGTTCTATAGACTTAGTGTTAAAAACTCTTTCGCCAAATTGGAAGAATTCAGGCCTACGAGAGACCCTCCCCCTACGGCGAAGCTCCCTATGTTGTTGACCATTTGCAGGTCTACTATTAGGAGTTGGATTCGTAATCATTTTTGTAGGGTTTTGTGTATTTCCCAAAAGTTCCTCAAGTATTTCTTTACTTTGAGGATTAAAGTTATTCATGTAACCCTCCTCAAGGAAATTAGCATGTAACACCCCTTGCCCTTATTCTATGCCGAAACCGGGTACGAGATGTTACCGTACTTAACTCGCACAATCATACAACTTTGGGCTATCACACTCATTTCAAATTAAAACTTTTCCATTCAAGAGTCTATCATCCTTATAATGGACCTACGATGCCCTAAACTTGCTTCTAAAAGGTTTTGGAGATAATTTGGAAAATTTTACGCACTTAAGAAAAATTTACCTAAACAAGGGACACACGCTTGTGGGGGTGGATGACACGCCCGTGTATCACCTCACCCACCCGTGTTCGATGCCCGTGGTCGACACTGACTTGATTCGTACGACCTAGGCACAAGCCCATATGGTTGGCTCGTGGTCGCCTCTAATTAATCCACATGGCCGATCGCACGTCCGTGTACTTCAATCGTGTGGCAATTTAATTCCCAAATTCTAGGTGCAGACTTCACACGGCCTAGACACACGCCTGTGTGCCTACCCATGTGGACCAATTCAAGGCTATTTTCCAAGCCATTAGCCACCCTCACTTGCATACATTCATACACCATCACACAACATTCTCAAATCATCAATTATGACACTTGAATTAACACATTTGATTCATAAAAATGAGGTCTTCATCCCATACACGAGGGAGAACTATTTCTAATACAATTTCAATCTACTTAAGCCATCATCTATAGCTATACACAATCGTCTCATAGCTCGTTTAGGCCAACACATTTGGCACATTAACAATGACTTAAACTAAACTAAAATAAGATCCCTATACATGCCATAACTCACAAGGACTTGAAACCTCATACCAATTGTTTGCTTGATAGTGAGAAAATATCTCCGGCTGTCTCCAACCCGAGCTAGTTAAGCTAACCTATAAGAGATGGGAAAAGAAAAGAAGTAAGCAATAATGCTTAGTAAGTTCATATGCAACTAATAATCAATTATTGTTATTCATTGGTTATACTCAATCACAAGGTATTATAATGAGTTTTACTCTTAAACTCATGGTTACCCATTCAATCATTCATAATGCTTACTTATTCCATCTCTTACCACGTTCTAACCATACTTTGAGCTTAAGGCTCGTATTCATTAACTTACATCCCTACACTTATCATCACATAGTCACATAATACAACACATCGTAACTTCTCAATGAACCATTTATACTACCAGTCACTCGGTGGTTTCGCACTTAGCCTACCATCAATCTCTAATAGGGTGGTATCACACATAGCCCACCAATCATTTATAATTACGGTGGTATCTCACTTAGCCCACCAACAAGAATAATTACGGTGGTATCGCACTTAGCCTACCAAATGATAACATAAGCGATGGAATCGCACACAACCCATCATTTAATAATTAATAAGGTGGTAACACATAGCCCACCGTTAATAATATTTGTAACACCCCTTACCCGTAATTCCCACCGGAACAGGGCCTGAGGCATTACTGGATAAAAACCACATTATCGCCACTTAGGTTCATTGTGACTACTCTCTCTTAAGTCACCTCATCAACCTTATTCTTGACTTACGAGGCCTCACTCATACACACGAGGCTCTCGAGACTATATCAAAACTTTTTCTCCATCTAAACAGGGACTACACACCCGTGTTAGATGGCACACGTCCGTGTGTAGACACACACGCCCATGTCCACCAATCATGCATGCAAACCCAAGCATTCTGCCAATGCCCCACGGCTAGAGCACACGCCCCTGCCCACCACCCGTGGTGAACACTGACTACTTCACACACCTTTGTGGCTAGCCTGTGGCCTACACTACTTAATTTTGCCAAAGTGACACGGCCAAGGCACACGCCCGTGGACTGGCTGAGTGTCACACATGGCCTAGACACATGCCCGTGTGTCTATCCACATGAATAAGAACTAAGCTATTTGCCAGGTTCTTTTCACTCCTCAATCATACACAACATGCTCTCATCCAATCCATCTATAATCAACTCATATTGAAGTACAATCTCACATGGATAACTACCTCTTTTCATATAATAAAATAGCCAACACTATGGCATTATACAAAATAGATTATCCATCTAAAGGCCAACACATCTTAGCCATTTACAACAAAATTCACTAACTTGTCTAGCCTCTATACATGCCATATACAAAATATTGAGTCTCATGTACCAGAGTGTACTGATAGTGTGGGCGATCCTCGAATTGATTCACATATCTCAATTCAACTCTTTTGTTCTAAGATAAGGGAAAAGAAAAGGAGTAAGCTTTGACCTTAGTAAGTTTAGACATAAACAATTTAAGTATTCTAGTATAAATTAAACAATAATTAGCATTATACTACCAAAAAATTCACACCCACAATTTTGCTTACTCTTTCTATTCCTTACCACATTTCCAACACATCATGAGTCACACACTCATCATCATCGACATGCACCCTTGCACTCAATACCACATTTACTCAAAAGTACAACACATCATTTTATCACGCTAATACATCCACACAGCTAAATTACTCGGTGGTTTCACACTCATCCCACCACAATCAGATAATAAGGTAGTATTGCACATAGCCTACCAAGAGGAAATCATAATGGTTTCGCACATAGCCCACTAAATAATATACTTAACTATGGTATCGCACACAGCCCATCGTTGTTAAGTATTAAGGTGGTATCGCACTTAGCCCACCATTAAATATTATCACTACACATCCACATATCTACTTACTCATTCATTCATTCATGATATCTACCACATTCATTCCACTTGAACCACATAGGTTCTCAATCATTACACTAGCTAGCATTAAGAATGTATAAGAATAATCGCATTGATTACGCATAAACTTACCTCGACACTCAAAAGTATAGAGACATGCAATTTAGTCCACCACCTTACTCTTACCTCGATTTCGATCCGGGCTTCGTCTTTCTTGATCTATAATGATAAATCAACTCATTTAATACACACATTGACTAAATTGACCCTTATCTCATACTTTAGCAAAATTACTATTTTCCTCTAATATTTCTTATATTTACACTTTTTCTCCAAGGCTCGTAAAGTGATTTTCATTCAACTTTCTAGCCTTTCATGCTTAGCGGAACCATTTACTTAACTAAAGGAATCATCAATTCTCACTAAATCACACATGTATGACCAAACTCGAGACTTTCACAAACAAGTCCCTACATGCATTTTTCATGGAAATCACTTAGCAAAAGATGTTTCTACTACTTCAAGCTTTCATATTCTTCCATAAAACATCAAAATACATGCATGTCATACATGGGTACATCTTTGAACATCCATCCTAACTCAACATATAGCTAAAAATAGCTTTCTCATGTAACTAGGACTTCAAAAATACAAAAATATCAAAAACAAGGCTTGGATGCACTTACTAGCAAGCTTGAAAAGTTGAAGAGCCCTAACAATGGGTTCTTGAAATTTTCAGCAGCTTGGAGAAGAAGATGAATGAAATTTTATCATATTTTCCCATTTTAATCATTTAATTGCCAAATGACCAAAATGCCCTTTTTGACAAACTTTCTATTTTAACTCATCCATGCCCAATTTTGTCCAAAAATTAGAAATTGGGAATATTGCTCTTTAAGGATCTCTAATTGATATTCTAAAGCTATTTCATACAAATAACTTCTAGAATCTCACATTTTGTAACTTTTGCGATTTAGTCCTTTTGGACAATTCAACCGAAATTTCACAAAATTGCTTCATGAAACTTTCACACTAACATGTAAACATGACATAAATCTCAAAAACTCATACATATAACTCGAATTTATGGTCTTGCACCACTATTTTGACTAGACCCTAAATGGGATGTTATAATATTGTTGATGGTATCTCACACAGTCCATCACTAACAGTTAATAAGGTGGTATCGCACATAGACCACCATTATTATACATGTATGGATATTTATCCATATTTCAAATGTTCATCCGGGAACATCTTCACACACTACCATTCCTACTTAGATTTCTACAATAATCATTTACACATAACCCACTATGGGTTCATCATATACTAAATTCAAATCAATTTAATTCTAACACATACCTGTACCTCTTATGGTACAACCACATACTATCTCGTTTTTAATATAACTATTGAATCACTCAAATTGTTAAATAACATACTCGAGTCTCATACTTATAATCTCACATTAACATTATGCTCCCGATAGGATCTTATAGAAAATATCATATCGATGCCATGTCCCTGACATGGTCTTATTCAATATCTCCCATCGAGGCCATATTCCAGTTATGGTCTTATACGGAACCTTAATTGTCATCGTATCATGACCTTTGCATTGTCTCTATTCTTAGATTCAATTCTCTTGACATCTCGTCAAAACACATTTAAGACATTCATAAGGTAAATTTACATTCCATACAACATTGGAATATTAAATATCTCGCACGTAATTGCAACATTTGCACACAAACTTACCTCAATATCGATAGGTAGAAAGGGACCTATTTGTCCATATGCCTCTTTTCTCCCGTTTTAGGTTCAAATCTCATTTTCTTTGATCTAGAAAAATAGAATTTACTCATTTAATCACTTATAAATCATAATACATCATAATCTACACTTGGGAAAAATGACTATTTTGCCCTTTACTTTGGTAAAATCATGATTTTGCCCCTAGGCTTGTAAATCACTTTTCATCACATTTTCATATTAAACAAGCCTAGATGAACATTTAATCCTCTTACAACTATCCAAAATTCCAACTATTTCATGCATTAATGAATAAACTACAATATTTACATCTTAGTCCCAATTAGGTGTTTTCATGACAACACCTTTCACAAAAGTTATTTCTCATCTTCCTAACATTCATATCCTTCCATAAAAACTAATCAACCAACATAAACTCTCTCATGGAAAGTCCCTATACTTTCAACCATATTGCAAATTAGTCCCATCATTAGCTAGCTTAAGCTTTGGGGACTCTAAAAGTACAAAAATTATCAAATAATACCATCAAAATCACTTACTTGTATAGAAAATGAGTTGCTGAAATTTTCAAGCTTTCAAAGCCCTCCCTTGGTTGATATTTTCGATTGGAGAAGAAGACTAAATGAACAGATGATAGCTTTTGCTTATATCATCTTATTTTATTCATTTTACCAACTAATATCACCAACTATTGACCAAATTAAATGCTCTTGTCCCCTATGCATACTATGGCCAGCCAACTCACTTAAACAAGGCCAAATTACACATTTGGTACCTTCAATTAATAATACATAGCTATTTGGCACCTCTAGAAAATAAAATAGAACTTTTGCACTTTATGCGATTTAGTCCTTTTTAGCGATTAAGCCTAAAATCGCTAAAATTAAAGCACCAAAATTTTCATGCACCCTTATAAACATGTTATAACACATAAAATAACATTAAAATAATTTTATCTAACTTCAAATTAGTGATCCCGAGATCACTGTTCCGACTAGCCCATAAATCGAGCTGTTACATAGCATTAGTTGAACACTATGATTGTTTGCTCTTTTTGGGTTATAAAACAAACCACTATTCATTTCTTTAGAATATTATACAAATATGCAAAATTCTATCTCTAAATCTAACTTCCTCATATCTTTTTCTAATATGTGGGTTGGGTATCCCTAAATCCTAAAATGCTTTAGGCTTGGCTTCCTATTGTGCCAAAATTCATATGGAGTTTTCGGTGCAACTTTAGTTGGTACATCATTCAAAATGTAGCAAGATGTTTGTAAAGTGTATCCCCAAAAGGAAATTGGCAACTGAGAATAATTTAACATCGATTGAACCATATCTAACAAAGTTTAATTCCTTTTCTCCATCATGTCATTCTGTTGTAGAATTTTCAAAATGGTTAATTGGGATAGTATCCCATTCTCTACAAGGTAACCTAAGAACTCATCCAATAAGTACTCCCCACCTCAATCAGATCAAAGTGTCTTTATAGGCAAACCTAGTTTTTTCTCTATTTCTGTATGAAACCCTGAATTATATTTGATTGATTGTAAGCGTAGAATCCATAAGATTTGTTCCAATTTTACAAAATAACTTCTCTAAATAACATGAATACGAAGATCTAAAATAAACCTAAAGCCTAAAAGAAATGAAAACTAAAAACTAAAATTTCAAAGAAATCTTAAGAATATAAAAAGTTTTCCTTTAACAAGAGTTTAAGAGCCTATTTATAGAGTTAGGGTTGCTGTCATTCTCAACCCTAGGTTAGATGATGCTCTCGTGTTTAACTTTTGATTGTGCGGGCCAAAACAGCATAACTCGTAAGTATTTCCTGTACAGGACTGATGTCGCAACACCTTAGTGCCTATGCCGCGACATTAAGGCAGTATACTTAGGTTCTGGGTAGCTTCAGAGGTGTTTCGTGACATCCCATGGCTGTGTCACAACACCAAAGGCAGTCTTGAGATTATTACATTCTACTCTCTATGTTGTGACATCAAACTTCCTGTGTTGCAACACAACGACCAGATGAAGTTCCTATGCCCTTTTATGGTCTCCTACACACTTACTAAATATGTTAGCTCGCATTTAGGCCTCATGTTGCCTCTAAGTTCAATAAAAGACACAAAATACACTTTTTTATTGAATGTAAACTGAACTTATAAAAACTTGATTAAAACATAATAAAAGTGTTTGTATTCAAGCTCCTCAAGTACGAAAACTAGTTTAATCAACTACAACCAATTTTCTATGTTATCCCCTACACTTTAGATAACACATTGTCCTCTTTAATGTATAGCCTTGAAAAGACAAGGAAAGAAGTTACCCAATTGATCGTGGTCTATGTCACACTTGGTTATCTTTTATGTCCTAAAATTTAAGGAAAGTTAGGATTAAATTGAATGGATTAGTGAATTGGTAGGCTTCATAGGAAATTCAAAAATTTTAGTGGCTGAATAGTGATTAGTTGGATCTCAATTCTAGTTTAGTTAGTTTGGGACAAGCAATCTCCTTATTGGGAGACAAAATAACTGATAGTAAATGGCTAGAGTGGACTAAGGAGACTGTGCAAACTTTAGATATATATATATGTGTGTGATGAGAGGAAAGAATTATCCTGAATTAAAAAGAAATCTCCCTCCCGTCTGCAAAGTTATTTCGAAGAGGAAAAAAAAAGAAATTCAAGAAGGCTTTGTATGAGGAAGTAAACATATGATTTGAGTCCGAGAAAAAGAGAATTGGATAAGCTGGTAAGCCCCTAAGCCTCTTTGTACTCGTGGATTAGAGCAAGAGAAGTGAAAATTTTTGAAAAGTTTCTATATAATTATGGATTCTGGGTTTTAAGGTTTAAAATATCTTCAAATTCACCGATAAATATTTGTTATGCTTAGCTTTCAGGATGAATGAGGCTCTGGCATTTGGACAAGCTAGACTACTAAGGATAAAGGAAGCAAGGTGAGTTTCTACACTCAACTTTTGGGTGATAGTTGATGTAGTGTTGCTTGTTTGAACTTTATCCGTGTCTGCTAAAGGTTCTAAAACTATACTTGGGTATGAACATAAAGGTTAATTAAATTGTGTATGCATAATGTTGCAAGTCTAGTTGATGACTATTATATGTTTGTGAAGTGATGGATAGATGCATAATGTATTATATGTGATAGTAACTAGCACAATGAGTTGTAATAGCCCTGTTTATACCCTAGTTAGAATAGTGGTTTTGGGACCACAAATTTGAGGTCAAAAATTATTTTAACATTATTTTTGGTGTTTATAATATGTGATTGAGCATGTGTGAAAATTCTGTGAGAAAATTTTATCATTTGGGTGTCGAATTATGAAAAAAGGACTAAATCGCATAAAATGCAAAAGCTGTGTGCTGACTTCTAAGTGTCTAATTATTGTTGTCTTTTTAACATGGAGGCTTCATAATGCAATTTGGCCATTATTAGTGATAGTGGGTGGTAATGGACTAGAATAACTTTAGTATATAAAGGTTATATATGTTTAATAAAAAGGCTAAAAAGGTAATTATGTTATTATATGATATTAAACAAAACATAAAGAGAAAATACATGTTTTTGTTCATCTTTTTACACCGAATGTAGAAGAAAGAAAGAGGGTTTTAAAAGCTTTTGAATATTCGGCCCTTACTATGCTCAATTAAGGTATGATTTGGTTTCGGTTTTTGATGATTTCTATGTTTTTGTGATCGTTGCTTAGTGTACTATCAAACCCATGCTTAAATTTTAGAAATTGATGGTGGTTTTGAGATATGCCATTGATGAATATGTGAGCTTTGTGATAGTTGATGATGAAAAATGAAAGATAGGTGAAAGATTAACATATTTTGTCTTTGAATTTTTAGTGAAATTAAGTAGTTTGGGCTTAATTGTGAAAATGAGAAATATGAGGACTAAAATGTGAAATAAATGAAATGTGTAGACTTTTATTGAGCATGAGAATATTTGCCAAGCTTGGGTGATATGTAATTTTGTATATTTTGTGATTTTATTAAATAGGGATTAAAGTGTCGAAATGTAAAAATGTGAGGGCTATTTTCTAAAATGCCCTAAATATGTGTGTTTGGAATAAATTTAATGAATTGATGATTGAATGAGCTAAAATTGAATATGTATATAATACGTGTACTTAACTATGTTTAAATGTTATGAAACGAATGGTTATGATGTTATTGAATTAAAAATGCTATGTGAGAAATCGAACTATGTGGCACTAAGTGTATGTATTCAGAAATGTGACCGAAGTAAATAGCACTGTGTGTGCGAAGTAATAGAAGCTTCGGCTTTATTGATTGGCACTATGTGTGTGATACCGAATTAAGTTTGGTTTTGTATCGAGGCACTAAGTGTGCGATGTTAATTAAGCTTCGGCTATGATTTGGGCACTAAGTGTGTGATTGAGTTGAAAAGATATCGAGCAATGAATGAGATATGGTATCGAGCATCGAATAGCAAGAACGTTTGTTAACTGAGTGTTGGCAATGGTATGTTTAAACCTATGTGGTTGATGATAGTTTTTAAAGGTTGAAGGAATGGATATTAGAGCATATGGTTGAGGATGATAATGTGTTTAATTGTATATTTATGTTTTGATGGATTATTTGTTTTTTGATGTTGCATTATTGAGAAGTATGTACTATCAAACCCATGCTTAAATTTTAGAAATTGATGGTGTTTTGAGATATGCCATTGATGAATATGTGAGCTTTGTGATAGTTGATGATGAAAAATGAAAGATAGGTGAAAGATTAACATATTTTGTCTTTGAATTTTAGTGAAATTGAGTAGTTTGGGCTTAATTGTGAAAATGAGAAATAGGAGGACTAAAATGTGAAACAAATGAAATGTGTGGACTTGTATTGAGCATGAGAATATTCGCCAAGCTTGGGTGATATGTAATTTTGTATATTTTGTGATTTTGTTAAATAGGGATTAAAGTTTCAAAATGTGAAAATGTGAGGGCTATTTTGTAAAATGCCCTAAATATGTGTGTTTGGACTAAATTGAATGAATTGATGATTGAATGAGCTAAATTTGAATATGTATATAATACGTGTACTTAACTATGTTTAAATGTTATGAAACGAATGGTTATGATGTTATTGAATTAAAAATGCAATGTGAGAAATCGAACTATGTGGCACTAAGTGTGTGTATTGAAATGTGACCAAAGTAAATAGCTTGTGTGTGTGCAGTAATAGAAGCTTGGCTTTATTGATTGTCACTATATGTGTGAAACCGAATTAAGTTTGGTTTTGTATCGAGGCACTAAGTGTGCGATGTTAATTAACCTTCGGCTATGATTTGGGCACTAAGTGTGTGATTGAGTTGAAAAGATATAGTAATGAATGAGATATGGTATCGAGCATTGAATAGCAAGAACGTTTGTTAACTGAGTGTTGGCAAACGTATGTTTAAACCTATGTGGTTGATGATAGTTTTTAAAGGTTGAAGGAATGGATATTGGAGCATATGGTTGAGGATGATAATGTGTTTAATTGTATATTTATGTTTTTGATGATTTTTATGTTTTTGTGATCGTTGCTTAGTGTACTATCAAACCCATGCTTAAATTTTAGAAATTGATGGTGTTTTTGAGATATGCCATTGATGAATATGTGAGCTTTGTGATAGTTGATGATGAAAAATGAAAGATAGGTGAAAGATTAACATATTTTGTCTTTGAATTTTTAGTGAAATTGAGTAGTTTGGGCTTAATTGTGAAAATGAGAAATAGGAGGACTAAAATGTGAAACAAATGAAATGTGTGGACTTGTATTGAGCATGAGAATATTCGCCAAGCTTGGGTGATATGTAATTTTGTATATTTTGTGATTTTGTTAAATAGGGATTAAAGTTTCAAAATGTGAAAATGTGAGGGCTATTTTGTAAAATGCCCTAAATATGTGTGTTTGGACTAAATTGAATGAATTGATGATTGAATGAGCTAAATTTGAATATGTATATAATACGTGTACTTAACTATGTTTAAATGTTATGAAACGAATGGTTATGATGTTATTGAATTAAAAATGCAATGTGAGAAATCGAACTATGTGGCACTAAGTGTGTGTATTCAGAAATGTGACCAAAGTAAATAGCACTGTGTGTACGAAGTAATAGAAGCTTCGGCTTTATTGATTGTCACTATATGTGTGAAACCGAATTAAGTTTGGTTTTGTATCGAGGCACTAAGTGTGCGATGTTAATTAACCTTCGGCTATGATTTGGGCACTAAGTGTGTGATTGAGTTGAAAAGATATAGTAATGAATGAGATATGGTATCGAGCATTGAATAGCAAGAACGTTTGTTAACTGAGTGTTGGCAAACGTATGTTTAAACCTATGTGGTTGATGATAGTTTTTAAAGGTTGAAGGAATGGATATTGGAGCATATGGTTGAGGATGATAATGTGTTTAATTGTATATTTATCTATGTAATGGATTATTTTTTTATTGATGTTGCATTATTGAGAAGTATGTATCATTTTACAAAATTACTAAGCTTTTGAGCTTACTGTGTGATGTGTTTTTTTGTTTTACAGTGTCAGTAAAGCTAGCTCGGATCCGGGGATTATCAGGCGACTCAATCACCCTATCAGTAATCTATTTTGGTACTTTTGAAATATGTGTATATGTGGTATATGGCATGTATAGGCTATTGAATGTGGCATGTTTTGAGTTGTGTAGATGTTACCATGAGACATGGTTTAAAGGATGAATAATGTAGTAATATATGTGTAGGATAAGTGTATGATAAGTATGGTTTGTCTAAGCTAAATTTGTTTGTTGAGAATGAGGTTTAATGAGAAATTATGATAGAAATTGTATGATGCTTGTTGTACATGATTTAGGATGTGAGATTTGTATTTAGATGGATTTATTTGAGATGAGTTTGAGCATAGCTGTAGATGGTATGGTTAATGATGGATTGGTGTTTGTATTGGTATGCTTGGTTGCATTTTGAGACATGAATTGGTTTTAAATTAAGGCTTGTAAGTAATTCAAGGTGTGGGAGGCAAGATTGGCCTTGAAAATGGCCTATAATTTCTCACACGGTTGAGCACACGGGCTTGTGGCTCGACCGTGTTTTTTAAGTTTTTTAAGTGAAACAAGTCAGGCTCGACCATAGGCTGAACACACGGGTGTGTGACTGGCCGTATGGTGGAAGTCAGGCTCGACCAGGGGTAAGGCACACGGGCGTGTCTCAGGCCGTGTGGACAAGTCAGTAGGTATGCCCTGCTTTGCCACAGCTTGGACACATGGGCGTGTCTGAGGCCGTGTTAGGCACACGGCCTACCCACAAGGGCGTGTGACCTCTATAACTTAGAAAAATGTTTAAATTTTAAAAATTTTCATAAGTGTCTGGTTTAGTCCCGACTCTTTTTTAAAGCATGTTTAAGGTCTCGATGACCTCATTAAGGGACTATATAATTATGTTTTAATATGATTGAATGATAATTGACTTAGTGTCGCGAAATGGATATAAAATATTTTGATTATTCGGTAATGCCTCTTAACCCTATTCTTGCAAAATTTTTGGGTTAGGGGTGTTACATTTTATTGGTATCAGAGCTACGATTTTGTTGATTCTAGGACTAACGTAGAGTGTATGAGTCTAGCTATACATGCCATATATATATAATTGCGATAGTGTGATGAATCTGACAGTTGAAAATGTGTTTTCATATAGTAAATGGATCCCGATCGAGCAGTTGTTGATGATGTTGAGAGTAATGTGCCTGCGCCCGCTCAAGGGATAGCGCCGACCACATCTAGGCCTAATGATAGTAGTCAAGAGGGAGAGGCTAAGCAAGCCTTTTATCGAATGATGAGTGAGTGGTTTTTAGAGTTCGTTCAAACGAATTCGGCTGCTCCACAACCTCCACCCCAACAAGTACCGATTGTGCCACAAGTTACAGATTCGATCCAATTGAATAAACCTTCGGTAGATAAGATCCGAGAGTACAGGGCCAAAGAGTTTAGGGCCATAGATGATGATGATGCCCAGCGAGCTGAGTTTTGGCTCGAGAATACCATTCGAATGTTTGATGAGATGTCGTTGAAACCTGATAAATGTATCAAATATGCTGTTTCGTTGTTAAGGGATACCGTGTACAATTGGTGGAAAACGTTAATTTTAGTGGTTCCGAGAGAGAGAATCACCTGGGATTTCTTTCAAGTTGAATTCAGTAACAAGTATATCAGTCAATGATTCATAGATCAGAAACGTAAAGAGTTTCTAGAATTGAAACAAGGCCGTATGTCAGTTACAGAGTATGAATGGGAGTTTGTAAGATTGAGCCGATACACGCGAGAATGTGTTTCAACTGAAGCTACTATGTGTAAACGTTTCATTAAAGGGCTGAATGAAGACATTAATTTGTTGGTTGGAATACTTGACATAAATGAATTTGTTGTATTAGTTGAAAGAGCCTGCAAAGCTGAAGAGCTTAATAAAGAAAAGAAGAAAGCCGATTTTGAGGCTAGAGATGAAAGAAAAAGATTGATGAGTAAGTCATCTCAAACTTCATCAAAGAGATTTAAAGATGCGAGCAATCGTTCAAATATTGCGTTTCGACATTCGGGTGGAGATCGTGTGAGACAAAGTGTTGGTTCGAGAACTCAAGCTCCAATTGAATCAAGTGTTGGTAGTGTTAAAAGCAACAAACCTGAGTGTAGACAGTGCAAAAGAAGACATGCTGGAGAATGTTGGGGTAAGTAAAATAATTGAACTTGTTACAAGTGTGGATCACTAGATCATTTCATTCGAGATTGTCCAAAGTTGGCTGAGGAAGAAAATGTTCAGAGTGCAAGACCAAGTAATATGACAGCTAGAGGTAGACCACCCAGAAAAACCAGAAATGTGAGTGGAAGTCAAAGAGGAACTACAGATACAGATGTGAGATCAGAGGCGAGAGCACCTGCTCGAGCCTATGCTATACGTGCACAAGAAGAAGCGTCATCTCCAGACGTCATTACTAGTACTTTTACTCTATTTGATACTGATGTGATTGCATTGATAAATCCAAGTTCTACTCATTCCTATGTGTGTGTGAATCTAGTATCAAGTAAGACTCTACCTGTTGAGTCTATTGAATTTGTGATTAGAGTATCAAACCCCTTAGGCAAGTGTATCTTGGTAGATAAAGTATGTAAGAACTGCCCATTGATGTTTCGGGATATATGCTTTCCGTCTAATTTGATGTTGCTACCTTTTGATGAATTTGATATCATTCTGGGCATGGATTGGCTCACTTTGCATCATGCTATTGTGAATTGTAAACGAAAGAGTAGTGGTTTGAAAAGTCAGAATGGTGAGATAGTTTGAATTGAATCCAGTGAGTTAAATGGGTTACCGGTTATTATATCTTTGATGAAAGCTTTAAATTATGTGAAAAAGGGTTGCGAAACTTATTTGGCATATGTGATTGATACAAAAGTAACTGAAAAGAAAGTTGAATCTGTACCAGTAGTTTGTGAATTTCCTGGTGTGTTTCCTGAAGAACTACTGGGATTACCTCCGATCCAAGAAGTTGAGTTTGGTATTGAATTAGTACTGGGGATGACTCCTATCTCGATAGCTTCGTATAGAATGGCACCAACAGAACTGAAAGAGTTAAAGTCTCAATTGCAAGAGTTGACAGACCGAGAATTTGCACGATCGAGTTTCTCACCCTGGGGTGCTCCTGTGTTGTTTGTGAAAAAGAAAAATGGCACTATGAGAATTTGTATTGACTACCGGTAGTTGAACAAAGTGACGATAAAGAATAAATATCCATTACCCTGTATCGATGATTTATTTGATCAGCTAGAGGGAGTTACAGTGTTTTCAAAAATAGATTTGAGATCGGGCTATTATCAGTTGAGAGTTAAAAAATATAATGTCTTGCTGCTTTGAGCGAGGTATGGACACTATGATTTCCTAGTTATGCCTTTTGGACTAAAAAATGCTTCTGTAGTGTTTATAGATTTGATGAATCGGATATTTAGACCGTACTTAGATCGCTTTGTGGTGGTATTCATTGATGATATTCTGATTTATTCTTTTGATGAGACGCAACATGCCGAACATTTGAGAATTGTATTACAGACTCTACGTGAGAAGCAATTATATGCAAAATTCAGCAAATGTGAGTTTTGGTTGTGTGAGGTTGGTTTTCTGGGGCATATTGTGTCAGCTGCGGGAATACGAGTTGATCCGAGTAAGATCTCAGCTATTCTTGAATGGAAACCTCCAAAAAATATGTTTGAAGTCCGTAGTTTTCTAGGACTAGCGGGATACTATAGACGGTTTGTGAAAGGCTTTTCGGTGATTGCGACTCCGTTGATGAAGTTGTTACAGAAAGATGTTAAATTTGAGGGGTTCAAAAAGTGCCAACAGAGTTTTGAATAGTTGAAAGCATTATTGATAGAGGCGCCTATGTTAGTTCAACCTGAGTCTGGTAAATAATTCATAGTTTACAGTGATGGATCATTGAATGGTTTGGGCTGTGTGCTGATGCAAGAAGGCAAAGTCATCGCTTATGCTTTGAGACAGTTAAAGTAGCATGAAAAGAACTATCCGACGCATGATCTCAAATTAGCTGCAATTGTATTTGCATTGAAGATTTGGCGTCACTACCTATTTGGTGAAAAATGTCACGTTTATACCGATCACAAGAGCTTAGATTACTTGATGACTCAGAAAGAAATGAATTTGCGACAAAGAAGATGGTTAGAATTGTTGAAAGACTACGAACTTGTGATTGATTATCATCCGGGTAAAGCTAATGTTGTTGCTGATGCTTTGAGCCAAAAGTCTATATGTGCTTTGCCAGCAATGAATGCTCAGATAGATCTGTGTGATGATAGTGCGGTTTTGGCCGAGTTTAAAGTGAAGCCAATGTTCGTACGTCAGATTTGTGATGCTCAGAAAAGTGATGATGAGATGATAGGAAAACGAGATCAATGTGGATTGAATGTCGATTCAAAATATCGAGTTGATAGTGATGATTGTTTGAGATTCAGAGATCTAATTTGTGTTCCAAAAAATTCAGGGCTGATTCAATTGCTTTTGAACAAAGCTCACAATAGTCGTTTAGCTATTCACTCGGGGAGTACGAAAATGTATAATAATCTGAAACAGTTTTATTGGTGGCATCGTATGAAAAGAGATATCTTTGACTTTGTGTCGAAGTGTTTAGTTTGTTAGCAAGTTAAAGCTGAACATCAAGTTCCATCTGGTTTGTTACAATCGAGTATGATTCCTAAGTGGAAGTGGAGAGAATCACGATGGACTTTCTGTCGGGATTCCTTCATCTTTGAGAAAGAAATATGCGATCTGGGTATAGATGATATATTGAAGAAATCAGCTCATTTTGTTCCGGTGAGAACAGATTATTCCCTTGCTAAATTAGTTGAATTATATATTTCTGAGATTATGAGATTGCACGGGTGCCACTATCTATTGTGTCTGACAGAGATCCGAGATTTACCTCACAGTTTTGGAAGAAATTACAAGAGGCTTTAGGCACAAAGTTGCATTTTAGTACTGCATTTCATCCGTAAACGAATGGAAAATCTGAGCGGGCCATTCAAGTTCTTAAGGATATGTTGATATGCTGCATTCTCGAGTTTGAAAGTACGTGGGAAAAGCATTTACCCTTGATTGAATTCGCATACAATAACAATTTTCAATCTAACATCAAAATGGCACCATACGAGGCTTTTTACGGTCGAAAATGTTGAACTCCATTGTATTGGACCAAACTAAGTGAGAACAAGATTCACGGGGTTGATTTGATAAAAGAGACTGAGTAGAAAGTGAAAGTGATTCGTGACAGTTTGAAAGCAGCGTCAGATTGTCAAAAGTCTTATGCAGACTTGAAACGGAAAGATATCGAATTTGAGGTTGGTAAAAAAGTATTTTTGAAAGTGTCTCCGTGGAAAAAAATACTTTGATTTGGCCAAAAAGGCAAGCTAAGTACGAGGTTTATCGGGTCGTATGAGATCATTGAACGAATTGGACCAGTTGCTTATAGATTGTTGTTGCCATCTGAATTAGAGAAAGTTCATGATGTGTTCCATATATCGATGCTTTGATGATATAGATCTGATCCGTTGCATGTGATTACTCCTACTGAGGTTCAAATTCAGTCCGATTTGTCATATAGTGAATAACCAATCTGAATTCTGGCACGTGAGATTAAAGAGTTGAGAAAAAAAAGAATACCATTGGTGAAAGTATTGTGGCATAAACACAGAGTTGAAGAGGCTACGTGGGAGCCTGAAGATGCTATGAGAGAGCAATATCCGAACCTATTTACTGGTAAGATTTTTGGGGACGAAAATCCCTAAGGGGGGAGAGTTGTAATAGCTCGATTTAGACCCTAGTCAGAATAGTGGTTTCGGGACCACAAATATGAGGTCAAAAAAATATTTTAACATTATTTTTGGTGTTTATAATATGTGATTGAGCACGTGTGAAAATTCTGTGTGAAAATTTTATCGTTTGGGTGTCGAATTATGAAAAAAATACTAAATCGCATAAAATGTAAAAGCTGTGTGCTGACTTATAAGTGTCTAATTGTTGTTGTCTTTTTAACATGGAGGCTTCATAATGCAATTTGGCCATTATTAGTGATAGTGGGTGGTAATGGACTAGAATAACCTTAGTATATAAAGGTTATGTATGTTTAATAAAAAGGCTAAAAAGGTAATTATGTTATTATATGATATTAAACAAAACATAAAGAGAAAATACATGTTTTTGTTCATCTGTTTACACCGAATGTAGAAGAAAGAAAGAGGGTTTTAAAAGCTTTTGAATATTCAGCCCTTACTATGCTCAATTAAGGCGATTTTGGATGATTTCTATGTTTTTGTGATCGCTGCTTAGTGTACTATCAAACCCATGCTTAAATTTTAGAAATTGATGGTGGTTTTGAGAAATGCCATTGATGAATATGTGAGCTTTGCGATAGTTGATGATGAAAATGAAAGATAGGTGAAAGATTAACATATTTTATCTTTGAATTTTTAGTGAAATTGAGTAATTTGGTCTTAATTGTGAAAATGAGAAATAGGAGGGCTAAAATGTAAAATAAATGAAATGTGCGGACTTGTATTGAGCATGGGAATATTCAGCCAAGCTTGGGTGATATCTAATTTTGTATATATTGTGATTTTGATAAATAGGGACTAAAGTGTCAAAATGTGAAGATGTGAAGGCTATTTTGTAAAATTCCCCAAATATGTGTGTTTGGACTAAATTGAATGAATTGATTATTGAATGAGCTAAATTTTTTATATGTATAAACCAAGAAAGGAGAGATTTGGATCGAGATCGAGCTAAAGACAAAGTATTCGATTGATCGGTAAGTCTCGGTATTTCGACATTCGAGGTAAGTTCGGATGTACTTAAGTATGTTTAAATGTTATGAAACGAATGGTTATGATGTTATTGAATTAAAAATGCTATGTGAGAAATTGAACTATGTGGCACTAAGTGTGCGTATTCAGAAATGTGACCGAAGTAAATAACACTGTGTGTGCAAAGTAATAGAAGCTTCGGCTTTATTGATTGGCACTGTGTGTGTGATACCGAATTAAGTTCGATTTTGTATCGAGGCACTAAGTGTACAATGTTAATTAAGCTTCGGCTATCATTTGGGCACTAAGTGTGTGATTGAGTTGAAAAGATATCGAGCAGTGAATGAGACATGGTATCGAGCATCGAATAGCAAGAACGTTTGTTAACTGAGTGTTGACAAAGATATGTTTAAACCTATGTGGTTGATGATAGTTTTTAAAGGTTGAAGGAATGGATATTTGAGCATATGGTTGAGGATGATAATGTCTTTAACTTTATATTTATCTATGTGATGGATTATTTTTTTATTGATGTTGCATTATTGAGAATTATGTATTATATTACGAACTTACTAAGCTTTTGAGCTTACTGTGTGATGTGTTTTTTTGCTTTACAGTGTCAGTAAAGCTAGCTCAATCGGGGGATCATCAGGCGACTCAATCACACTATCGACAATCTATTTTGGTACTTTTGAAATATGTGTATATGTGGTATATGGCATGTATAGGCTATTGAAAGTGGCATGTTTTGAGTTGTGTAAATGTTACCATGAGACATGGTTTAAAGGATGAATAATGTAGTCATATATGTGTGGGATAAGTGTATGATAAGTATGGCTTTTTAAGCTAAATTTGGTTGTTGAGAATGAGGTTTAATGAGAAATTATGATAGAAATTGTATGATGCTTGTTGTGCATGATTTAGGATGTGAGATTTGTATTTAGATGGATTTATTTGAGATGAGTTTGAGCATAGCTATAGATGGTATGGTTAATGATGGATTTGTGTTTGTATTGGTATGTTTGGTTGCATTTTGAGACATGAATTGGTTTTGAATTGAGGCTTGTAAGTAATTCAAGGTGTGGGAGGCAAGATTGACCTTGAAAATGGCCTATAATTGCCCACACGGTTGATCATACGGACGTGTGGCTCAACCGTGTTGTTTAAGTTTTCTAAGTGAAACAAGTCAGGCTCGACCATGGGCTGAACACACGGGCGTGTGACTGGCCGTGTGGTGCAAGTTAGGCTCGATCAGGGGTGAGGCACATGGGCGTGTCTCAGTTCTTGTGGACAAGTTAGTAGGTATGCCTTATTTTGCCATGGCTTGGACACATGGGCGTGTTCGAGGCCGTGTGAGGTGCACGGCCTACCCACAAGGGCATGTGACCTCTGTAACTTAGAAAAATGTTTAAATTTCAGAAATTTTTGTAAGTGTTCATTTTAGTCTCGACCCTATTCTAAAGCATGTTTAAGGTCTCGATGACCTCATTAAGGGACTATATAATTATATTTGAATATGATTGAATGACAATTGACATGGCAGCATCGTGGAATGTTATCGACTAGCTCGCTAGAGTGAAATCGTGACGATGGTCTATAGACTCTATAGAACAACACCGCGATAATAGTTATCGACCAGCTCTCTAGAACGATATCATGAAGATGATCCCTCGACTCTATGGAGCGACACAGCGACAAAGATATTTGACAGGTCCTTCGAGGAGACACCGAGGAAACGATTATCAAGTCCTTTTAGGTGACACCTCAGAAGATGTTTAGTGATTCCTCAAAATCGGGAGTCCGCCAGAACATTAAATATGACATTCACAATGTGTAAGACCATAGCTAAGCTATGGTATCAAAATGAGTCTGCCAGGACATTACACACGGGTTCATACATTGTAAGACCATAGTTGGGCTATGGCATCAGATAAATTCCACCAAAATGTTAAGTTAGGAAGTTGATAGGACGAGGAAAGAGAAATATTTGTAAGACTCGCATAGTTAGTAGCATAATTGAACAATTATGACACGTCTGAGAATGTTGGTAAATGAGTTAGTCCAAGGATCCTCCAAATTATGAAGATAAGAAAAGTGGGTAGAAATGTCTGAACACAAGTAAGTCTATTGACGAGGGATTCCACCAAATTGCTATGAAAAAGAAACTGAAATATTTGACTCCAAACAATGTAGAGGAAATAGGAGGGATAACTCTGTTGAGGTACGAAGTATTCATAGGAACGAGTCCGCAATTTTTTCTGGCAAGTGAACCGAAATTGGGGTTGATAATGAGATGATCAAGTGGAACTTGAGCCAAAGGGTCTGCGGGTAAAAAGGCAGCTAGAAACAGGTAAGTTTGTTGAGATTCACTTGGACGTAGTGATTGCCCGAAAGGTTTGGTTGGTGGAGTCTACCGAAATCTACAGCGAGGAAAGAAGTTTGACCAAGACTATGTAATGCAGGATGGATTGTAGGGGCTAATAGAGGAAAAGGTCCGCTAAGGGCTACCTTGGACGAACCGTCCACCGGAATGTAGCAGAGAGAATGGTTCATTGGGAACTATCTGTTAATTCCAATTTTTTAAGAAGATGGGAACAAAGTGAACTAATAGCTTAGGGCTAGATTGTAAAGTACAAATCTGCCAAGAAGATGGGGCATTTATATAGTTAGCTTATCATCATGTTTAGAACTATGGATTTGGACTGGAGGAAGTGTTAACGTGGGAAATCCTAAGTTTAATATAGTATTGGATGAACAGGTCAAGGCAAGGACCCGAATTTAAGGAGAACGTAACTGGAAGACAACCATTAGTAGGCAATGAACTTTGCATTCAAGTGAATGGTTAATTGTGAAATAGTTAAGCTTGCTAAGATATAAAGAAATATGAGATGAGGCAGAATCATGCCAAGACTATAGAGAACCATTATTGAAAATGACATACTTATGTCTAAGACAGAGAATAAGTTCGCCAGCGGTGAGTTATGGAAAAGGGCAAGGCGTCGACCACATTGGTGAAATCTGCAGAAGATCGAGGATAGATAGGAAGGTTGAAATCTTTGTTTTAAAATTTATTTCTTGAAAATTACAAAATATTGTTGTTGCATTGTTCCACAAAATGTCACTAAGTTCATTTGAACTTACAAATTTACTGTATGTTTGTAGGATAAATGCTTAGACTTGGAAATCAAGTGCAAGGACCAAGCCAGGTGGTGCCAAATTTGAGGGTTAGGCATGAAAGTCTTTCATTTATATAGAAGGGTACCCTTAGAGGCTACACCTTAGAGTTTAAGTTGATTATATCTATATTTAAAATTAATTTAAATTTTGTTTTTGTTATTGGAAATCAAATTTGTAAGAACTCATCACTTGTTTAGTGTGAGTTTTAATATATTTGGATTTGAATTTAAGTATTTAAAAATGTAATTAGAGCAGAATTAGAAATATCATTGAGTTATTTAGGTCGTTGTATTATCCGATACCTGGACGTGGTGAACGTGTATAGGGTGTTACAGTCTAATTACTATGAACCTTTGACTAATTGCAATTTAAGTCCCCAAGCCAAAAAATGTTTAACAACATTCAAATGCCCACTTTTTCTCATGGAAATGTTGTCTCAGTTTGATCTAAATTGGCAACGGGAATGTTCAAATGTAATATTGATGCTGCATGTTCTAGTGAAGAGAATGATACGAGATAATCCGCTATCATTCTCAATGCAAAAAGTATGTTTGTTATGTATGTTTTTATGCATGTCAAACTAAAGATGGATCCTTATATGGTTGAAATTTTTGCTATTATGGAGGTACTAGTTTGGCTCCTTTCAATGCATATAGGCAATATTCTTTTAGATATGGATTGCCTTCAAGCTTGGAATGCGTTATCAACTTAAAGCTTTCATATTTATGATTTTGGTATGATTGTTCAGGATTGTCTTCAACTTCGATTTCAATTTCAATTCTTGTCCTTTTTTGGACTCTTAAGGTTGCTAATAAGGCAGCTCATTCTCTTGCTAGAGTAACCTTAACATGCGAACTACTATTAATGGCAGACTATACGAGATTGCTCACACATGTTTTAGACTTGGATAATTGTTCTAATGTACTAGTAGAGGAGGTTGGATCTAGGAATGTGTATGGGGTAAGCCTATTGGCTTTAGTTTTTAGATGTCCTCCCTTCTTATTGGTCCACTTCTTTTTTCCTTTATCTATAAATACATTTGAATTTTTTTTCAAAATGTAAGGTTAAAAATTAGAAAGGTAGAGTTATTGTGCTATGGCATGTTTAAAGCAGTGGTGTAACACCCCAAACCCGACCCATGCATTATGAGTGGATTTGGCATGTCACATGAGTAAAACATGTTAATCCTTTTTATTCGTACTAAAAAGTTGCTTCATTAAAAACAAGAAAGAAAAGAAAAAAAATCAAGTTTGATTTGATAAATTGATAAAATTGAACTACTAATCTTTTGAAATCATGGCTTTTGTAAACGATATTGAAAATTTGAAAGGAAGAACTAGGTCCTTTGAAAATGGTGTCGAGGTTTCGAGAGAGAATATCTATCTTTGAAATATTTGTAAATGTTTATAAAAATATTCATTGTTAATTGATTTTAGAAATCCTTAATTAAGTTTTCCGAAAAATTTTCTTTTAAAAACAATTTAAGAAAAATAAACCATCCCAACAATGAAGTTAAAATAATCCAAAGGCCTTATTACAACTTAATTTAAAATATCAAATTACTTAAAAATACTTAAAAGAAATCCGAAGTTCGTACTATGGCCTCCACTGAGTCGTCCTCGGCCCAAGCCTCCATCACTGATCATTACCTGAAAAGAGTAAGGTAAACGGGGTGAGTTACTTAAAACTCAGTGTGTAACCCACTTGCCATAGTCCACTGGGCAAATATCTCATTAAGTAATTAAATGGGCCTAAGCCCATTTACAATAACAATAATAACATATATTATGCATGTGATATGCAAGTTCCCATCCCAACCTAATTTCCATCCGCTACACACCACCCGTACCAACTAGCACACCTGTGGGGAGCTTTAGTCACTGTAACATCCTGAATTTACGGGCCTGTGCATTTAATGTGTGGTTATGTTAGTATAAGTGTTAGGGGTCCAGGATGGGCTCAAGAATTGGGCCGAGGTCTTAGTTCAGTTTTTTGCTTGGGAACTTTAAAGGGAAGCCTGTTAGAATGAGGATTAAAAGATATTATTTGTAAAATTAAGACATAAATGGGCTCGTGGCCCAGTGGGAAAATGGCGCCGCTTAGAGGGCAGGGAGTTGGCGTCAATTGTGGAGGCTCAAGTTCGAGTCGCATGAGGCCCAATTATTTTAATTTAATTTAGCTTATTTTCGACAATTAAGTGGAAGAGGCTGGACGGCAACAAGGCTTAAAAATAGGAGATTTAATGAATGGGATAATGTAGGTAATATAGCTGATAATGTGGCAGATAAAGGGAGGAAGAGGTGGTGATATTTAGGTCACTTGTGGATGAGAGATCAGGTAATGATAAGGGTGAAAAGTTAAGACTTATCTATTGGTCAAGGTGGTGGCCGAATTTCCAACTCTAAGGGGAAGAGGAATCGATTTTTGTTATACTATAGGGGTGCTGATATTTTCCCTCATTAGTTGATCAATTTTAAGTTATCGAAAGGGGTATCTTCGGTTTTTGAGAAGTAGTTGCCAGCATTTTGTTTAAGTGAGGGGAATACCTTTTTATTTTCAACATTAAGGTTTCTCTATTCTCCCATTCTCTGTAAAAGTCAAAATTCCTAAGCCTATTCTCTCATCTTCACTTCTATGCAAAAGCCGAAAGTCGATGATTCTTTCTCTGCTTTCTTCTACAAAGCCGAAATCACCCAATTCTTCTCAACATCTTTCCCTTCAAAAGCCGAAACTCTAAATTTTCTTCTCATCTCCATAGCCAAATACCTCATATTCTCTTTTGCCGATCTATTCACTAAAAGCTGAATCTATATAGATTTCTTCCTATCTCTTCTCTTTTTGATTATTCGCAAGAAGTCGAAAACTCCTAAGGGTAGCCGAATCTCCTGTGATAGGGTAAGTACCGATTTCTTCTGTTTTCTTCTTTCTCTTTCGGGTTTTGGAAGAAAAAGACGAAAGGATAATGGATTGTTAGCTTCTTGTGTTTTTTTATTGGACGACATTTGGGAATTGAAGTAGATCGTCTAGATCTAAAAGCCAGAAACTGCTAGTCTCTAATTTCAGGATTTCAAGGTAAGGAGCTCTCTTTAGATTTTAATTGGATTCGCTATCGTAATCGTGGTCTTAACCATATGTTGATGGTAATAACTAATAAGGTCTTTTGATGGAATCAAATATCGATCAGGCGAAGGAGGGGGTTGGATCTGTTAAACCAATCCCTAAGTTTAAGCGGCGGTGTCGCTAGCTTCAAGATTGGCCACCGGTTGGACCGAAACGAAAAAAATCTTAGACTATTAGCAGTCATAGCAGCTACTGATAGTGTCGACATAGAAATCTTGTCTCAGTAGGTAATCAGGTGTGTAGATCTCTATCACACTCATTAATTTGTTTTATATGTATGTTGTGGGCTAAAAGCCGGAAAGAGAGGCTGTGTGAACAGTCGTATTACCCAGAAGGGGTAGGCAAAGGATGCCAGGTACGTAATCATATAAACTTCTCCATGTGTATCGAAGTATGTGAAAGTCTGAGATCTATTTAGATGGCTTAATGTTTTAATTTTTGCATGTCTGTATGCATGGGATTTGATTGATTGATATGAGGAAGAGGAGCAGGTCGCGAGGCGATCGGTGGCTTTGCCACATAGGTCACATAGTGATCGGTCTTTATGACAGGCAGCATAGCTGTCGAAATGCTATAATGTATTACTGAGGTCGCATAGCGATCGGTGGTTTTGCCACATAGGTCACATAGTGATCGGTCTTTATGACAAAGACTGTTGTCGATATGGTGTGTAGCGGATGGAGGGTTGATTGTAGAAATCCCCACGGTGTGATGGTTGGTACGGGGGTGTGTAGAGGATGGATTCTTAGGTTTGGGATGGGCCATGTTGTATGAAATATTCTGTTGCCATTGTGTGGGCCAAGGCCCATAATGTGTTTGTGGGCCCAAGGCTTTTATGTGCTTTCGGGATTTACACACTGAGTCTTAGTGGCTCACCCTATTATTTTTCCCTAACTTTTCAGATGAGCAGTAGATCGTGGACATAGGAGCCGAGGCGGACTCGAGGGGCCATCAAGATTATTATCTACATAGACTATTTTCGAATTTTCATTTGAATTTTAATTTTCGGGAATATTTTTGTAATAAGGCTTCCACAACTTAGGTTTTCGATTTATTCTTTTTTTTGTTAAGTTAAGTTTTTATAAACTTATGATTTTTTAAAGTCTTAATTATAAAATGAAATGATAAATGGACTTTTTAAACACAATCAACGCAAATGCTTAAAGTTGTTTCAAAAAAATTCACAATTATTTGATTAAACAGCTATAATAAACTAAGATTTTCAAAACCCTCCAAGGCAAAGTTTTCAAGTTTCAACCCGTAGCATACCAGATCCGGTCATGACGTATGGACCGGTTTGGGGTGTTACATTTTGGTATTAGAGCCCAGTTCAAAACTCGGGCTATGAAATGGGTCCAGTAGTGGTTTGTAAAATTGAAATGTACTTGAGAAAATTTTCAGTTGAGATATGGCCTTCGAGTCTACCGGCACCCAATCCATACAGGTAAGTATCCTAAACTCATTGTGTGATATACATGTTGGGCTTCTTGGGCTCCATCGGGGATGTAGGCTAGTATGATTAGAGCTTGATGGACGTTAGGTTTAGTATAAGCAATTCTTCAAATCTCATAAAACTTAATTTCTAATAAAACATGTACTGTAAACAAGTCACGGGGTTAGGGTGTGGTAATAGGCATCGCATGTCTAGGATTGTATCCGAGGAGAGCTTGGTATTTAAGCGGCCTAGCGGCTCACCTCCTCTTCACCGGAATCCTACACAGTGCGTAATGGTACATTCACCTTAGCCACGAGGGACTCGATTAATGAGCCAAAATTTATAACTAAAACCGAAAAGGACCATCACCTTGTCTTTATAAAATTGCTTATATACCCCTAATTTTGTAAATTATCATGAATACCTTAAGTTTGAGAAAATTATCTAAATACCTAGATTTGTGAAAATTTCCTAAAATACCCCAGGTTGCAAAATTACCGAAATACCCCTGATTTCAAAATTACCAAAATACTCCTATTTTGTAAAATCACCAAGATACCCTATTTTGGAAAATTACAAAATACCCTATAGGATAAAATTAAAAATACCCACAGGTAGTAAAATGACGAAAATACCCTAGGTGATGAATGTAAGTTCATGGATCTTTGCTTGTATGTTGATGTGTGATGGATGTTGATTGAATGTGTATTCTAGAATTAGGAAATATAGACACAGGAAGCAACCTCGTAGATAAAATTTGAATTCAAAAGAACTCTTCGTTAAAACTACTTTCTACAAGGCCGTCTGTTAGTTATCGGTGGAAGAGTGTTAATAATTCATAAAATTTCTAATCGGATAAATCGTGAGCGGTAGAATGAGCACTAGGGGACGTAGTGTGTGTGGTAGAGGTAGGCGGGATTACAAGTGTCGAACCCGTAGGTCTGGTCACGAGTCGAGAATGAGTACCAGTGCCACCAATTGTGGAGGCAAAATTTCAAGATCGGGGGTAGGAGATAATCTTTGTATCTCGAGCAATATTCTGATTTTAGAGAGTTGCGAGGCGGGCATGGGCACGGGCCGAAAGTGCATGTCGGGCGACTTAGAGCCAATGGGGCGAGGTGCTTAAGGGAATTTCGATGTAGCTCCTAGCACAACAGAGTATTGGTTGGAAGCAATGGAGCGTATAATGGATGATCTTGACTTCATGGAAGAGGAGAAGCTGATGGGAGTGGTGTCTCTACTCCGGGACAAAGCTTATCAATGGTGGCTTACGGTTAAGGATGGTACCGTGGCTGACCGTATCACCTGGGATTACTTCAGAATGGCGTTCCAAAGTAAGTAAATTGGGACGAGCTATGTGGATGCACAACACAGAGCATTCCTGAATCTGGTTCAGGGAAGTAGGTCGGTGGCGGCTTATGAAGCGAAATTCTTACTCCTTAGTCATTATGCTCGAGGGATAGTGGCCAAAGAACATTAGCGATGTGTTCATTTTGAGGATGGCGTGAAGGATGATCTACGTGTGTTGATAGCTCCACAACGAGAGCGAGAATTTACTGTGCCTGTGGAGAAAGCTAAGATAGCTGAGGAGGTGAAATGGACGGAAAAACTGAACTGAGATAGAGATAGGGGTTGAGGTAAGAGAAATTTTGGATCATTAGGGATAGTCGTGCGTACTCAGAAAAGACCTAGGTCGGATGGACCGAGATGGGCTGAGAAACCTATTACTGCTAGCCAAACACAGAAGTGTGCTCGATGTGGTAAGTTCCATGTAGGTAAGTGTTGGGCAGGCAGTGGGAAGTGCTTTAGGTGTGGATCTACGGATCATTAGATAAGAGGCATCCTCGACCACGGATGAGGTAAGACCCATGAGGTAGGGAAATGCTCACCGGTAGAGGAGGTCGGCCACCCGCAGAGGGGTCGTGGTCCAGGCAGAGGTGGTAACGGTTTTGGTCAAGGCCGAGGAGCACCGGTAGAGGCGAAAAACACTAAGGCGAGGCAGTCGGGGTTGGTCTATGCTGCCAGACGTCGAGAGGAGGCTGACGCACCGGATGTTATAATCGGTACATTTTTAATATTTGGTTTACCTTACACTGTATTGATTGACATTGGGTCGACACATTAATATGTTGCTAGTAGTGTGTCTGGAACTTTAAGTTTGGATTTCGAGAATACCCCTAGGGCGGTGACTGTAATTAGCCCATTAAGACAATCTATGGTAGTAGATAAACTTTATTGGGAGGTACCCTTAGAAGTTCGGGAATAGTTTTTCAGACGGATCTGATGAAATTATCGTTCGGGAGTTCGACTTAATATTAGGCATGGACTGGTGATGAAGTACCAAGCTAACTTAGATTGTGCAATAAGCGTATGGTGTTAAGAACCCCGAGGGAGGTGAAGTGTTGGTGATAGGAGAAAGGGGAATTGTCTCATCGAATGTGGTGGCCCCTAAGAGCGAAAAGAATGGTGAGAAAGGATCTGAGACAATTTTAATGTTTATGCGGGCTTTGGAAGCCGAGGACCTAACTGTTGGGGATGTTAGGATGGTGAAAGAATTTCCGATATTTTTATAGAAGAGCTTCTGAGATTACCTTCGGATCGAGAAGTGGAGTTTGGAATCAATCTTCTTCCAAGAACAGCGTCGGTATCTATTGCTCCATATAGAATGGCGCAGAAGGAGTTGGTGGAATTGAAAGCACAAATCCGAGGAGTTGTTGGATAGAGGTTTATTTCTACCAAGTGTGTCGCCTTGTAAGGAGCACCGGTGTTATTTGTTAAGAAGAAGGATGGTTCAATGCGTATGTGCATTGACTATCGCCAATTGAATAAGCTAACAATCAAGAACAAGTACCGTTGCCAAGGATCGATGACTTGTTTGATCGCTTGAAGGGCCTCGGTATTTTCAAAGATAGATCTCGAGGTCGGGTATCATCGACTTAAGGTCAAGGAGGCGATATTCATAAGACGGCTTTTAGAACTCGCTATGGACATTACGAGTTCATGGTGATGCCATTTGGGTTGACCAATGCACCAAAGACATTTATGGATATGATGAACTAAGTGTTCCAACCCTACTTGGATCGGTTTATCGTGGTATTTATTGATGACATCTTGGTTTACTCAAGATCGGAGGAGGAGCATGATTCACATCGTGAGTGGTTGAATCCTACAGTGCGTAGTGACTATTCACCTTAGCCATAGGGACTTGTTGATGAGCCAAAATTTATAACTAAAACCCGAAAAGGACCATCACCCTGTCTTTATAAAATTGCTTATATACCCCTAATTTTGTAAATTATCGAGAATACCTTAAGTTTGAGAAAATTATCTAAATACCCTAGATTTGTGAAAATTTCCTAAAATACCCCTAGATTGCAAAATTACTAAAATACCCCTGGATTTTAAAATTACCAAAATACTCCTATTTTGTAAAATCACCAAGATACCCTATTTTGGAAAATTACAAAAATACCCCTATAGGATAAAATTACGAAAATACCCCTGGGTAGTAAAATGATGAAAATACCCCTAGGTGATGAATGTAAGTTCATGGATGCTACTTGTATGTTGATGTGTGATGGATGTTGATTGAATGTGTATTCTAGAATTAGGAAATATAGACCTGGGAACAGAACCTCGTAGATAAAATTTGAATTCAAAAGAACTATTGTTAAAACTACTTTCCACAAGACTGTCCGTTAGTTATCAGTGGAAGAGAGTATTAATAATTCATAAAATTTCTAATTAGATAAATCGCGAATGGTAGAACGAGCACTAGGGGACATGATGTGTGTAGCTGAGGTAGAGGCAGGATTGCCGTGTCAGAACCCGTAGGGTTTGGTCACATGTCAGGGAATGAGGTACCAGTGCCACCAGCTGTGGAGGCAGAATTTCAAGATCAGACGGCCGGAGATGATGCTGTATCTCAGGCAATGTTACGAGTTTTAGAGAGAGTTACGGGAGTAGGCATGGGCACAGGAGCCCAAAAGTCTGTGCCGGAGTGACTTAGAGCCAATGGGGCAGAGGTGTTTAAGGGAATTTCTGGTGCAACTCCTAGCACAACAGAGTATTGGTTGGAAGCAATGGAGCGTATAATGGATGATCTTGACTTCACGGAAGAGGAGAAGCTGATGGGAGTGGTGTCTCTACTCCGGACAAAGCTTATCAATGGTGGCTTACGGTTAAGGATGGTACAAGTGGTGGCCAAGTATCACAGGGATTACTTGAATGGCGATCCAAAGTAAGTATATTGGGACGAGCTATGTGGATGCGCAGCGCAGAGCATTCCTGAATCTGGTTCAGGGAAGTAGGTCGGTGGCGGCTTATGAAGCGAAATTCTTACGCCTTAGTCATTATGCTCGAGGGATAGTGGCCATAGATGTGTTCATTTTGAGGATGGCTTGAAGGATGATCTACGTGTGTTGATAGCTCCATAACGAGAGTGAGAATTTACTGTGCTTGTGGAGAAAGCTAAGATAGCTGAGGAGGTGAAACAGATGGAAAAGCTGAACTGGGATAGAGATAGGGGTTAAGGTAAGAGAAATTTTGGATCATCAGGGACAGTCGTGCGTACTCAGAAAAGACCTAGGTCAGATGGACCGAGACGGGCTGAGAGACCTATTGCTGCTAGCCAAACATGGAAGTGTGCTCGATGTGGTAAGTTCCATGTAGGTAAGTGTTGGGCGGCGGGGGAAGTGCTTTAGGTGTGGATCTACGGATCATTAGATAAGAGGCCGCCTCGACCACGGATGAGGTAAGACCCGCAGAGCAGGGAAATGCTTAGCCGGGTAGAGGAGGTCAGCAGCGGCAGAGGGGTCGTGGTCCAAGTAGAGGTGGTAATGGTTTCGGTTGAGGCCAAGGAGCACAAGGCTGAGGGGCAAAAAACACTGAGGTGAGGCAGCCGGGGTTGGTCTATGCTGCCAGACGTCGAGAGGAGGCTGACGCATCGGATGTTATAACCGGTACGTTTTTAATATTTGGTTTACCTTACACTGCATTGATTGACATTGGGTCGACACATTCATATGTTGCTAGTAGTGTGTCTGGAACTTTAAGTTTGGATTTCGAGAATACCCTAGGGCGGTGGATCGTAATTAGCCCATTAAGACAATCTATGGTAGTAGATAAACTTTATTGGGAGGTACCTTAGAAGTTCAAGGAATAGTTTTTCGAAGGATCGATGGAATTATCGTTCGGGAGTTTGACTTAATATTAGGCATGGATGGTGATGAAGTACCAAGCTAACTTAGATTGTGCAAAGCGTATGGTGTTAAGAACCCCGAGGGAGGTGAAGTGTTGGTGATAGGAGAAAGGGGAATTGTCATCGTCGAATGTGGTGACCGCCTAAGAGCGAAAAGAATGGTGAGAAAAGGATGCGAGACAATTTTAATGTTTGTACGGGCTTTGGAAGCCGAGGACCTAACTGTTGGGGATGTTAGGATGGTGAAAGAATTTCCTGATATTTTTATAGAAGAGCTTCTGAGATTACCTTCGGATCGAGAAGTGGAGTTTGGAATCAATCTTCTTCCAAGAACAGCGTCGGTATCTATTGCTCCATATAGAATGGCGCCGAAGGAGTTGGTGGAATTGAAAGCACAAATCCAGGAGTTGTTGGATAGAGGGTTTATTTCTACCAAGTGTGTCGCCTTAAGGAGCACCGGTGTTATTTGTTAAGAAGAAGGATGGTTCAATGCGTATGTGCATTGACTATCGCCAATTGAATAAGCTAACAATCAAGAACAAGTACCCGTTGCCAAGGATCGATGACTTGTTTGATCAGTTGAAGGGGGCCTCAGTCTTTTCAAAGATAGATCTGAGGTCAGGGTATCATCAGCTCAAGGTCAAGGAGGCAGATATTCATAAGACGGCTTTTAGAACTCGCTATGGACATTACGAGTTCATGGTGATGCCATTTGGGTTGACCAATGCACCAGCAGCATTTATGGATATGATGAACTAAGTGTTCCAACCCTACTTGGATCAGTTTATCGTGGTATTTATTGATGACATCTTGGTTTACTCAAGATTGGAGGAGGAGCATGATTCACATCTGTGAGTGGTTCTGCAGATTTTGAGGGAGAAGCAGCTTTATGCCAAATTTAGCAAGTGCTAATTCTGGCTAAAGGAAGTTAGTTTTCTAGGTCACGTTGTGTCGTGAGAGGGATTAGGTGGACCTCAAAAATTGAAGCGTTGTTGAATTGGAAGCCGCCTAGGTCTGTGGCAAAAATTTGGAGTTTTCTTGGTTTGGCCGGGTACTATCGAAGGTTTGTTGAGGGATTTTCTTCAATCGCGACACCATTGACTAAGTTATTATGGAAATGAGTTCCGTTTTTCTGGTCTAATAAGCAGCAAGATAGTTTTGAGAAGTTAAAAAGGATTTTAATAGAGGCTCTGGTATTGATTCAGCCAGAGGCTGGGAAGGAATTCATGATTTACTGTGATGCGTCACACACGGGACTAGGATGCGTGTTGATGCCGGATGGAAAGGTTGTTGCGTATGCATCTCGGCAGTTAAGACCGCACGAAGCAAATTATCCCACCCATGATTTAGAGTTGGCGACAGTGGTTTTTGCCTTAAAGATTTGGAGACACTATTTGTATGGGGAGAAATCGAGTATTTATACAGATCATAAAAGCCTAAAATACCTTTTGACCCAGAAGGAGTTGAATTTAAACTAGAGGAGGTGGATCGAGTTGTTAAAGGATTATGATTGCTCGATCAAGTACCATCCGCGTAAGGGTAACGTGGTGGCGGATGCTTTAAGTCATAAAGTAATCACTGACTTAAGAGCGATGTTTGCTCACCTTAGTTTGTACCATGATGGGAGTTTATTGGCCAAACTTCAAGTGAAACCCTCTTGGGTCAGTCAGGTTAAGGAGAAGCAGCAGACCGATGAGTTGCTAAAGGAGAAGCTTCATGTAGGATCAAGTGATGGATCGACGGACTTCAGTATGAATGAGGAAGGACTATTATGTTTTCAAGGGAGAGTTTGCATACCAAAGGATCCATGATTGGGGCATAGGATTTTGCAAGAAGCACATAGAAGTTCATACGCTATGCACCCCGAAGGGAGTAAGATGTATCGAGATTTGTGAGACCAGTTCTGGTGGCCGGCTTGAAGCGTGAGGTAACTGAATTGGTGAGTAAGTGTTTGACCTGTCAACAGGTAAAGGTGAAGCATCAGTTATCATCAAGGTTGTTACAGCCAGTGAAGATTCCACAATAGAAGTGGGAAAGGATCACGATAGACTTTGTTAGTGGGCTACCTCTCACGCCTACTAAGAAAGATTCGGTTTGGGTGATAGTTGATCGCTTGACGAAATCTGCTCATTTCATTCCGGTACGAGTCGATTAATCTTTACAGAAATTGGCTAAGCTATACATAGCAGAGGTGGCGAGGTTGCATGGAGTACCAGTATCGATCATATCGGTAGGACCCGAGGTTCACGTCATGATTACGAAAGGCTTTGCATCAAGCATTGGGTACGGTTGGATTTCAAGATACGTTTCATCCTCGCACAGATGGACGATCGAAAGCGGGTAATTCAGATCTTAGAGGACATGTTAAGAGGTTGTGTCATTGATTTCAGAGGTAGTTGGGAAGAGTTTTTATCGTTGGCGGAATTTGCTTACAACAACAGCTACCAGTCTAGTATTCAGATGGCGCCTTATGAAGCATTGTACGGGCGGATGTGTCATACTCTTACCTATTGGACGGATTAGGTGAATGTCGAATTTTGGGTCCGGAGTTGGTTACAGAGACAGAGGAGAAGGTTGAGTTAATTCGAGCTCGACTAAAGGAAGCCTCGAGACAGACAAAAGTCCTATGCTGGTTTGAAGCATAAGGACATAGAGTTTGCAGTGGGTGACAAGGTGTTCTTGAAGGTGTCGCCATGGAAGAAAGTGCTGAGGTTTGGACGAAAGGGTAAATTAAGTCCTAGATTTATCGGACCATACCGGGTGTTGAAACAAGTCGGACCAGTGGCCTATCAGCTTGAGCTACCTTCAGAGTTAAGCCAGATTCACAATGTGTTTCATGTCTCTATGCTGAGATGATACCGTTCGGATCCGTCACATGTGGTGCCTGTGGAGAAAATCGAGGTAAGACCTGACCTATCCTTTGTAGAGGAACTAGTGGAAATCTTGGAACGTGATGTCAAAGTGCTACGAAGGAAGACGGTTCCGTTGGTTAAGGTTCTATGGCGGAATCACAGTTCTGAGGAGGCTACTTGGGAACTCGAAGAGACGATGCGGCAGCAGTACCCCCATCTATTTTGATCAGGTAATTTTGAGGCCAAAATTTCTTTAAGGGGGTAAAACTGTAACATCCTGAATTTATGGGCCTGTGCGTTTAATGTGTGGTTATGTTAATGTAAGTGTTAGGGGTCCAGGATGGGCTCAGGAATTGGGCCGAGGTCTTAGTTCAATTTTTTACTTAGGTACTTTAAAGGGAAGCCTATTAGAATGAGGATTAAAAGATATTATCTGTAAAATTAAGACATAAATGGGCTCATGGCCCAGCGGTAAAATAGCGCCACTTAGAGGGCAGGGAGTTGGCATCAATTGTGGAGGCTCAAGTTTGAGTCGCATGAGGCCCAATTATTTTAATTTAATTTAGCTTATTTTTGACAATTAAGTGGAAGAGGTTAGACGGCAAAAAGGCTTAAAAATAGGAGATTTAATTAATGGGATAATGTAGGTAATATAGGTGATAATATGGCAGATAAAGGGAGGAAGAGGTGGTGATATTTGGGTCACTTATGGATGAGAGATCAGGTAATGATAAGGGTGAAAAGTTAGGACTTATCTATTGGTCAAGGTGGTGGCCGAATTTCCAACTCTAAGGGGAGGAGGAATCGATTTTTGTTATACTATAGGGGTGCCAAAATTTTCCCTCATTAGTTGATCAATTTTAATTTATCGAAAGGGGCATCTTCGATTTTTGAGAAGTAGTTGCCGAAATTTTGTTTAAGTAAGGGGAATACCTTTTTATTTTCGACATTAAGGTTTCTCTATTCTCCCATTCTCTATAAAAGCCAAAATTTCTAAGCCTATTCTCTCATCTTCACTTTTATGTAAAAGCCGAAAGTCGATGATTCTTTCTCTGCTTTCTTCTACAAAGCCAAAATCACCCAATTCTTCTCAACATCTTTCCATTCAAAAGCTGAAACTCTGAACTTTCTTCTCATCTCCATAGCCAAATACCTCCTATTCTCTTTTGCCGATCTCTTCACTAAAAGCTGAATCTATATAGATTTCTTCCTATCCTCTTCTCCTTTTGATTTTTTGTAAGAAGCCAAAGATAGCCGAATTTCCTGTGATAGGGTAAGTGCTGATTTCTTCTGTTTTCTTCTTTATCTTTCGAGTTTTGGAAAAAAAAGCTGAAAGGCTAATGGATTGTCGGTTTCTTGTGTTTTCTTGTTAGACGACATTTGGGAATTGAAGTAGATCATCTAGATCTCAAAGCCAAAAACTGCTAGTCTCTAATTTTGGGATTTCAAGGTAAGGGATTCTCTTTAGATTTTTGTTGGATTCGCTATTGTAATCATGGTCTTAACCATATGTTGATGGTAACAACTGATAAGGTCTTTTGATGGAATCAAATATCGATCAGGTGAAGGAGGCGGTTGGATCTGTTAAACCAATCCCTAAGTTTAATAAGCGAGCGATGTCAGCAGTTCGGGATTGGCCACCGAGTTGTGGACCGGCTTCAAAACAAAATCTTAGACTGTTAATAGTCGTAGCGGCTACTAATAATGTCGACGTAGAAAGTACTATCCTGTCAGTAATCAGGTGTGTAGATCTCTATCACACTCATTAATTTGTATTATATGTATGTTGTAGGCTAAAGGCCTGAAAGAGAGGCTATGTGAATAGTCGTATTACCCAGAAGGGGTAGGCAAGGGATGCCAGGTACGTAATCATAGAAACTTCTCTATGTGTATCGAAGTATGTGAAAGTCTTAGATCTGTTTAGATGGCTTAATGTTTTGATTTTTGCATGTATGTATGCATGGGATGGGATTGATTGATATGAGGAAGGGGAGCAAGTCGCGAGGCGATCGGTGGCTTTGCCTTATAGGTCACATAGTGATCAGTCTTTATGACAGGCAGCATAGTTGTCGAAATACTATAATGTATTACTGAGGTCGCATATCGATCGGTAACTTTGCCACATAGGTCACATAGTGATCGATCTTTATGACATGCAGCACAGCTGTCGATATGGTGTGTAGCAGATGGAGGGTTGATTGTAGAAATCCCCATGGTGTGATGGTTGGTATGGGGGTGTGTAGAGGATGGACTCTTAGGTTTGGGATGGGCCATGTTGCATGAAATATTCTCTTGCCATTGTGTGGGCCAAGGCCTATAATGTGTTTGTGGGCCCAAGGCTTTTATGTGTTTTCAGGATTTGCACATTGAGCCTTGGTGACTCACCCTATTATTTTTTCCCAACTTTTTAGATGAGCAGTATATCATGGACATAGGAGCCGAGACAGACTCGAGGGGCCATCAAGATTATTATCAACATAGACTATTTTTGAATTTTCATTTGAATTTTAATTTTCGGGAATATTTTTGTAATAAGGCTTCCACAACTTAGGTTATCGATTTATTCTTTTTTTTTTGTTAAGTTTTTATAAACTTATGATTTTTTTTAAAGTCTTAATTATAAAATGAAATGATAAATGGGCTTTTCAAACACAATCAACGCAAATGCTTAAAGTTGTTTCAAAAAAATTCACAATTATTTGATTAAACGGCTATAATAAACTAAGATTTTCAAAACCCTCCAAGGCAAAGTTTTCAAGTTTCAACTCGTAGCATACCAGATTCGGTCATGATGTATGGGCCGGGTTTGGGGTGTTACAGTCACCCACCCCGCCAACACACCAAACTGGGCATTTAAGCCATAAATCAAACTGGGCATAAAGCCATATATTTAACTGGGCATGAAGCCATATATTTAGCTGGGCATGAAGCCATTAGAATTATGTAGCAAAGCTGCCAGAACTTCTCTTCATCAATATCCGAACCCATGCAAATCATGTACATAGTATGCATTTTTATTTGGCCTATTTATCATATTACAAATGTGGCCTATTTATTAAATAACACATTTGGCCCATTTAACAAATATCACAATTGGCCCATTTAACAAATATCACATTTGGCCCATTTAACAAGTATCACAATTGGCCCATTTAACAAATATCACAATTGGCCCATTTAACAAATATGACATTTGACCCATTTAACAAGTATTACAATTGGCCCATTTAACAAATATCACAATTGGCCCATTTAACAAATATCACAATTGGCCCATTTAACAAGTATTACAATTGGCCCATTTAACAAAGATCACAATTGGCCCATTTAACAAATATCACAATTGGCCCATTTAACAAATATCACAATTGGCCCATTTAACAAATATCACAATTGGCCCATTTAACAAATATCATAATTGGCCCATATAGTCACTTTTATCGATTTGGCCTATTGAGGGCAATTTCATAATTTTCATAGTCTTAACACCACTTTCAAAGTCTTTACTACTAAAGTGATAAATATGCCATTTTACTCGATTTCACTAACTTGTGATTTAATCAAGCGATTAATACGATATAGTTATCTAACCCATGAAATACGGTGTGAGATTACACACCTGATTACGGTGAGCACTACACTTTCTTGATCAACAACACCTAGAATATTTTTAACACTTGATTATATCATTAACACTTATAGTAATTTATTCTAAAATAAACGGTCTAGGATTTTTTTTACCATCGGAATCGTGAATAACTATGATTTGCTGGTTTTTCCCGGTTGACGGTTCACAACCCGTTGGAAAACCCCGAACTACTAAAGGCTCTAATCTACGAACAACCTCGAATAGTTGATTCTCACTAGATGAGGGTCCACAACTCGGTGGAAAATCTCGGATCGCCGAAACAAACCTTTGTTTGAATCTAGGAGTTGTGAACGCCAAACCACTCCTTTTGGAATAACCTTTAGATTTCCCTTTCAAATCGTCACTACGGGCTTCCATTTGTTAGATCCTTAGTAAATCGATAATGTACTAAAGTATGGACTTAACAAAATGGTAGAGATAAGCTTACCACGAGGTTCTGAATGATCCATGAATAAATCCCTATATACAAGAATCGATTACTCCTTTCCATATTGTTAATCTTCTTAATAAATAAGGATGATTGTGAAAACCGTGAAGAATTCTTACCGATTGATCAAAACATGAGTATAAAGAATGATTGAGAAGAACTATGAGTGAAGTAGGAGGTTTGGATATGGAGGAAAAATTGAAGGAGATGGTGCTTAATGACATTCTGCCATGGTGAAGAATTAAGGAGAGAGATGTTTGAGAGTTTTTTTGTAAAAGTAAAGAAGAAAAGAAGTAGGAGATAAGATATTTATGTTTCGGTTTTCAAAGATAGAGAATGAACAAAGAAGAAGTCTTGAGATTGGTGTACAATCGGCCAAGCAAGAAAAAGAATAAGATGAAAGAAAAATGCCACCTTCAATGGTTGTATAGTTTCGGCATAAAGAGGAAAAGAGCTTGAGAGGAAAAGAAAATAATACCAATTTGGTCAATAATAACCAAAACCAAAGCAAAATTTTACCTATGCACAAGACACATTCGGCAAGGGAGAGAGAGATTTTGGAGAGAAAGGAAATTGGTGCACAATTTGCTAAAGAATTTTACCAACTATCTCCTAATCCCTTTCAATATTCGGCCAACCCCTTCTAGCCCTAAAACCGTCTATTTACATTGGGCAAAAAGTCAAAATTTAGCCACCCCAAAGTTTCCAAAACATCTCCCTTGTTTCATGCCTTATGTCCCCACCTTACATGCCTTTTCCATAAGATTCTTTTCCTCAACTTCACTTCTTGCCTTAATCCATTAGTCACCTTGCCATAAAACTAAAAGTCCAACCTACCTAAAATAGAGCTTGGCCGACACATGCTAAGGAAGAGCAAAAATTTAATAAAAATTTACATGCACATCAAGGGATTCGAACCTCTTCCCTTAAGATAATCATATGGCACCAACTCCTCTTTACTACTTGCTCATCTTATGCTAAATTTTACCTCTTAATTACCTTAAGCTTAAAGGTCACTTGTTCCACTTCATTTAAAGTACTAATTACCAAAAATTATTCCAAAACCAAATAATTCCCGAGCCTTCTCAAGACTATATAGACACACACATTGAATCATTTCACTAGTTAAGCACCAAATTAAAGCAACATATCGAAATTCAAATTTTAGGATGTTACAATTCTACCCCCTTAAAGAAATTTCGTCCTCGAAATTTACCTAGTTAAAAGAGGTGAGGATATTGCTACTGAATAGTGTCCTCAGGCTCCCACGTAGCTTCCTTCGCTCCGTGATTACGCCAAAGAACCTTTACTAACGGTACTGACTTCTTTCTCAGCACTTTAACATCTCCATCTAAAATTTTCACTAGTTCTTCCTTGAACGACAAGTCAGGTCTTAACTCAACTTCCTCAATCGTACTATGGGAAACGGGTCCAATCGATAACGCCTCAACATAGAAACATGGAAAACACTATGAATCAGACTCAACTCCATAGGTAATTCAAGCTGATAAGCCACTGGTCCTATACGCCTCAATACACAGTATGATCCAATGAACCTAGGCTCAACTTGCCTTTCTTTCCAAATCTGAAAATTTTCTTCCAAGGTGAGACCTTGAGAAAAACCTGATCTCCCACTGCGAACTCAATATCTTTACGCTTTTGATCTGCATATGACTTTTGTCTATCTGAACCTTCCTTTAACTGCGCTCGAATCACCTTTACTTTTTCTTCCGTCTCAAATATCAACTCAGGACCCAATAATTGCCGTTCTCACAATTTAGTCCAACAAGTAGGGGTATGACACCTACGACCATATAACACTTCATAGGGTGCCATTTGGATACTGGATTGATAACTATTGTTATACGCAAATTCTGCCAACGGTAGAAAATCCTTCCAACTACCTTTGAAGTCAATCATACAATCCCTTAACATGTCTTCCAAAATTTGGATTACTCTTTCTAACTGACCATCTGACTGAGGATGAAAAGTTGTGCTGAAATTTAACTTTGTTCCAAAAGCTTCATGCAAAGCTTTCCAAAACTGCGATGTAAACCTAGGGTCCCTGTCCAAAATAATAGACACTGGTACCCCATGTAACCTCACGATTTCTGCTACATACAACTTAGCCAACTTTTGCAGTGAGAAATCCGTTCGAACAAGTAGAAAATGGGCTATCTTCATCAATCGATCCACTATTACCCAGATGGAATCTTTCTTAGTAGGCGATAAGGGTAGCCCACTAACAAAAACCATCATTATCCGTTCCCATTTCCATAATGGAATCTTTACCAGTTGCAGCAACCCCGACTGCAATTGATGTTCTGCCTTCACTTGTTGGCAAGTCAAGCACTTACCCACATATTCAGTAACTTCCCACTTCAACCTTGGCCACCAATACTGATCACGAAGGTCTCGATACATCTTATTTCCTCTGAGGTGCATAGTATAGGGGCTACTATGCACCTCTCACAAAATCATTAGCCTCAAATCCAAATCCTTGAGCATACAAATTCTTTCGCGAAAACACAGTACTTCATCCTTATTCAATCCAAAATCCCCTATTACATCATTTTCAACTTGTTAAATTAAGGGACCCAACTTTTCATCTGATAACTGCTTCTCCTTGATCTGTTCTAACCACATAGGCTATAATATCCTGATTTTGGGGTTCTATGCATTTGGTATGTTGCATGGCTAAATTAGTAGGTTAAGGCCTTGAGGTGTGTATTGGGCTTAGGATTGGGCTTAAACCTAGGTTAACTTGATTATAAATAGTGTTAGTTTATAGATTAAGTTAAGTAAGTATGTTTAGTAGCAAGTTGGGCTTGTGGCCCAACGTTTGGAGGTGCTATAAGTGGGCATGTAGGCGGCGTCACAAGGGGGAGGAGTTTGGGCCTAGTGTGGCCGCTTAGGGGCAAATTGGTGGGTCAAAATTTGGCACTCCTAGGAGAAGGGGGAGGACGGCACATGAGCTACATTTTAAGAGTTTTAATTCTTTTATTTTGGTGATAAAATGCTGATAATTAAGAGGGAAGAGTTGGTTTTAAGGTGGCCTCTTTTAAAGGTAAGATAATGGTTAAGTTACGAGGATGGATAAAACTATTAGGAGGGAGAGTTGGCTGAAACTCCAACTCTGTGAGTGTGAGAGTGTGCCAAAATTATTAGCCAAATTATCATTTTTTCTTTCTTTCATTAGTTCTTTTCTTTCTCATCTTTTCTCTCTCTTTGAAGTGTTCTTTGTCGCAAAATTCCCATTCTCTTTTGAAGTGTTCTTCTCCCCAAACTCTAAAAGTGAAATATTTTCTTCTTTACATCATTCTTCTTCTCCCAAAACCTTCTAAAAGCTGAATCCCCCTAATGTGTTGATTGATGATTTACTTTCTAGTCAGAAGTCAAATCTCTTCTTGTAGTAGTCTGAAGTTTCGAGTTGTGGAAAAGCCGAAGGTGGGTTGGTGTAGGTTCGGCCGAATGGCCTTTCTTGTTCTTTATTCTTTTGGATGAATAACATAAGGTGTTTAATGGGTTGCGGTTAAGGGGTTGGTTTAATATATGGGTGTTGGCCGAATATAGGTAGGGTGGTGAAGCTTTCTTAAAGACTTTTGGGATTTGGAAAATTAGCTAAGGGTTCGTTTTAAGTGTTATAATTATTTAGTTAATTGGATCTCATCGTTTAAATGGTTTAGTGACCAAGAAGTTGTTATGGACACTAATAACAGTCAAGTGATAGGAGGGGTTGGATCTATAAACCCAATGCCAAAATACAAGAAATGATCAGTATCAGGAGTACGAGATTGGCCATCCGGGTGCAGGCCGACATCAGAAGTAAATCGTAGGCCGATAGTCGTAGTCTCGAGTGACAGTAGCGTAGAAGCAATAAAAGCGCTAGTACGAGAACCAGGTGTGTAACTCTTACACACTTTCTTTACTTAATATGTTAAATGTTATGTGTTGTTAAAAGCCGGAATGACGGCAATGGTTTCCAAAATACCCTTATGGGTAATAGGCGTGGATGCTGGGTAAGTGGTTAGGTTTCTTGTGTTGATTGTGATCTATGGGAGCATGATATTCTGTATACATAATTTTGTATGTTAAGCATGATCATACTGATATTATTTGCATCAATATATGTTATGGGTGATAAGAGGAGGGGGAGTATGATCTATCAGACTGTCACCAGTAATTTGGTATCACACGGTGGGTTGGCCCACATATTATAATATTGTGACTATGTCTCGTTGGTTTGGCACCACCAAAGGTTTGGTACCACATATGTTTATTTGTGACTTGGTCACCGGTGGTTTGGCACCACCAAAGGGTTTGGTACCACAAGGGTAGATTTGGGAGATATAGATGGATATCTAGGTTGATGGATTGCATGACATACATATTTGTATATGAAATTGTGTAAGAGCATAATATCTTTTGGGATGGGGGTTTACACACTGAGTCTAGGTGACTCACCCGTTCCTTTGTATTTTGCGGATAAACCTTAGATCGTGGATTTGGAGCCAGGGTGGACTCGAGGTGGCCATGCTCAGCATTCATTTTATTTTAATGTTTTCTATATGGACTTAGTTATTTTATTTAATTTGCGTTTTTAATTCTGTAATAAGGCCGCTTAAGTATTATTTTGGGACATTTTATTTAGTTGTTTCTTAAAGTTTCCATAAGTATGCCAGTAAAACTACGAAATTGGGTGTTTTTAAAACTCCAAACAAATACTTGTTTTTTAAAGTGTACACTGACTAAGTATTAAATACGGAGTAACAATAAGGCAACCAAGTTTTCTGGAACAAGTTTCAACATGTTTTAGACATCACAAAATCCAACGACATTTTCTTCAAAATGTTACAACGTAACTCTCTTTAACCAACTCGACAAATCAGTTTTCAAAAGGTTTTTATTCTCGTGGCACACCAGATTCGGTCGTAGGGTTTTGACTGGGTTTGGGGTGTTACATTTTGGTATTAGAGCCCGGTTCAAAAGCTCGATTGTGGGTTTAAGGCCCAAAATATGGTTTAAGAGTCTATAAAATAATTTTTCGATAATGAATATCTCGGAAAGCATGGCACCGAAGTGTCCAGCGCCGATCCACCCAGGTAAGTACCCTAACCTTTGGTATGATATGTGTATGTTGGGCTTCGTGGGTTTTAGTCATAGACAAGCATGATAGTACTGATGGACCATAGGGCTAGTTTGCACAACTTCTTAATTACATAAGACTTAAGTCTAATCAAACAAATCTGTGAGTAAGTCACCGAGTTAGGGTGTGGCAACAACCATACGCACGTCTAGGATTGGGTTCAGGGAGAGCTTGGTATTTAAGCAGTCCCAGTGGCTCACCTCCTCTTCGCTCGAACCCTACCTGGTGCGTAATGACTGTTCACTCTAACCATGAGGACTTGTTCACAGGCTAAACTTTATAGTTAAAACCCGAAAGGGATCAACCACCCTATTTTGAAAAAAAAACCCTAGTTTTGAAATTACCAAATTACCCCTTGATTTGTAATAACTACCCTAGATGTGAACAAAAAACCAAAGTACCCTTGGGTTATAAAATTACCAAATTACCTATGACTTACAGAATTACCAAAATACCCTCGAGTTGCAAAAAATTACCAAAATACCTCTGCTTCACAAAAATTACCAAAATACCCTTATTTTGAAAAATCACCTGAAACTTTCTTTTGAAAAATTACGAAAATACCCCTATATGTTAAAATTACGAAAATACCCCGGGTAGTAAAATGATAAAAATACCCCTACAAGTTGAGTGTGGCTCATGAATGTTGTTTGTATGATGAATGTACTGAGAATTAGGAGATAAGCCTGAAACTGAAACTATAGATAGGTTCGAATTCAAAAGAATCACTTTTAAAACTATTTTCCATAAAATTATTCGTGGATAAATAGTGAATAAAGTTAATAATACATAAAATTCTTAATCAGACAAGCGCGATCAAGAAGAATAAGTACAAGAGGTCGTGGACGTCCACCGCGTGGCTATGGTAGGGTAGGATGACTTGTCGAGCCAGCAGGTCAGCCATGGGTCGAGGCGTGATGCGGATCTGCCGGCGTGAGCGAGTTTCAAGACCAAACGGTGGTAACAATGTAGTATCTCGCAAGATCTTGAGTTTTGGAGAGAGTTATTGGGCGTGTGGTTTGGGAGCTGAAAATCGTGGTGAGCGACTCTGGGCTAACGGAGTAGAATGTTTAGGGGAGTTTCTGGTGTAGCTCCCAACACTGCTGAGTATTGGTTAGAGGCGACAGAGCGTATAATAGATGATTTAGATTTCTCAGCTGAGGAGAAGTTGAAAGGGATAGTGTCTCTTCTCCGGGATGAGTCGTATCAGTGGTGGCTCACGGTCAGGAATGGTGCAGTGGCTGATGATATCACCTAGGGTTACTTTAAGGCGACCTACCAGAGGAAGTAAGTGGGGGCTGGTTATACTGATGCGCAATGTAGGGCATTCTTGAATTTGGTTCAAGAGAGTAAGTTGGTACCCGAGTACGAGGCAGAATTCTTAAGGTTAAGTAGGTATGCCCGGGGTATGATGGCTACGAAACATGAACACTGGGTTAGGTTTGTGGAAAGATTTTCTTTAATTGCAGAGTCAAACTAAGTTGTTAAGGAAAGGGGTTTCATTTGTATGGTCAGACAAGCAACAAGAGAGTTTTGAGAGGTTAAAAAGGATTTTGACGGAAGCTCCGGTGTTAATTTAACCTGAAGCAGGGAAAGAGTTTGCGGTTTAATGTGATGCATCGCATACAGGATTAGGATGTGTGCTGATGCAAGAAGGGAAAGTAGTAGTGTATGCTTCTCGACAATTGAGACCTCACGAGGTGAACTACCCTACGCATGATCCAGAATTGGCTGTAGTGGTTTTTGCCCTAAAAATTTAGAGACATTATTTGTATGGAGAGAAGTCTATAGTGTACACGATCACAAGAGTTTGAAGTACCTTCTTACAAAGAAGGAGCTAAATTTAAGGCAGAGGAGGTGAATCGAGTTGTTGAAGGACTATGACTGCTCGATTGAGTACCATCCGGGAAAGGCTAATGTGGTAGCGGATGCCTTGAGCTGTAAGGTGGTGGCAGAATTAAGAGCCATGTTTGCCTGCCTTAGTCTGTATGATGACAGAAGTCTATTAGCGGAATTGCAAGTGAAGCCAACATGGGTAGAACACGTTAAGGAGAAATAGTTGGTAGATGAAGTTTTAAGTGCACGATGTTTGCAAGTGCTGGATAGTGGATTGGAGGGGTATAGCTTGAGCAGTGATGGAGTGTTGTGTTTTTAGGGAAAAGTGTGGAAGCCTACAGATGTGGAGTTGAGGCAGAAGATTTTACAGGAGGCACATAGCAGTCCATATGCTATGCATCCGGGAGGTAGTAAGATGTACCGGGATTTGTGTAAGCAATTTTGGTGACCGGGCCTTAAGCGTGAGGTAACAAAATTTGTAGGTAAGTGTCTGACATGTCAGCAAGTCAAGGCTGAGCATCAGCTACCGTCGGGTTTGTTTCAACTGATAAAGATTCTACAGTGGGAGTGGGAAAGGATCACGATGGATTTTGTTAGTGGGCTACCCCTCACACCACTAAAAAGGATTCAGTTTGGCTGATTGTGGATCGTCTGATGAAGTCTGCTCATTTCATACCTGTACGTATGGATTTTTCGCTACAGAAGCTAGCGAGACTATATATAGCAGAGATTGTAAGGTTGCATGGGGTGCTAGTGTCGATTATTTCAGACAGAGACCTTAGATTTACGTCAAGGTTCTGGAAGGTTTTGCACCAGGCATTGGGCACAAGGTTGGATTTCAGTACGGCGTTCCATCCCCAGTCAGATGGGCAATCGGAGAGGGTGATTAAAGTTTTGGAAGACATGCTAAAGGGTTGTGTCTTGGATTTTAAAGGCAGTTGGGAAGAATTCTTACTGTTGGCAGAGTTCGCATACAATAATAGTTATCAGACGAGTATTCAGATGGTACCATACGAAGCGTTGTATGGTCGGAAGTGTCATACCCCTATGTGTTAGACGGAATTGGGGGAGCGGCAGATGTTGGGTTCAGAGTTGGTTGCTGAAACTGAAGATAAGGTGAAGGTGATTTGAGCTCATTTGAAAGAAGTTTCGGATAGGCAGAAGTCTTATGCCAATCTTAAATGGAAGGATATAGAGTTTGCAGAAGGTGACAGGGATTTCTTGAAGGTGTCGCTGTGGAAGAAGGTTCTGAGGTTTGGTGGGAAAGGCAAGTTAAGCCCTAGATTTATCGGGCCTTATCGGGTATTGAAGCGAGTGGGACCAGTAGCTTATCAGCTCGAGTTGCCACCAGAGTTGAGTCAAATCCATAATGTGTTTCACGTTTCCATGATTAGACACTACCGCTCAGATCCGTCTCATGTTGTGCCGATAGAGGAAATTGAGGTGAGCCCAGACTTATCTTTTGAGGAGGAACCAGTGCAGATCCTAGATCGGGATGTGAAAGTTTTGCGTATGAAATCAATCCCTTTGGTAAAGGTATTATGGCAGAGCCAATGGTCAGAGGAAGCGACATGGGAACCGGAGGATATCATGCGATAGCAATACCCTCAACTCTTTTGACCAGGTAAATTTCGAGGTCAAAATTTATTTTAAGGGGGGTAGAACTGTAATCTCTTGATTTTGGGGGTCTGTGCATTTGGTATGTTGCATGGTTAAATTAGTAGGTTAAGGCCTTGAGGTGTGTATTAGGCTCAGGATTGGGCTTAAACCTGGGTTAGATTGATTATAAATAGTGTTAGTTTATAAATTAAGTATGTTTAGTAGCAAGTTGGGCTTGTGGCCCAACGTTTGGAGGTGCTATAAGTGGGCATGTAGGTGGCGTCACAAGTGGGAGGAGTTTGGGACTAGTATGGCCACTTGGTGTAACATCCTAAAATGGGGGTTATTTGTATTTGAATTATTTTGCTTGTGTTTGGATTGCTGTGACATTAATTGTGGTGTAGTAAGGCTTAATTAGGGGTCTTGAGTAGGCTCGGATTAGTAGAAAATTTATTTGTGAAGCTTTAAAGGTAGGAAGCCTTAGTAAGTAGGAGTTACAAGGTTAAAGGAGGGAATTATTGTCATTAAAAATGACTTGGAAAAGTGGCAAGAGGGAGGCCACTTAGGTGCTAGAGTTGACGCCACAAGGAGCAAGGGGGAACCTATGTTCGAGTCACGAATTTTCCTTTTTGATCTTTTATTTTGACGGACAATAAGGGAGGGAATTTCCCAATTTTAAACTTTGGGATAATAAGGAAAGTATGAGAATATTATTTGGCTTTAAATGGATTTTATTTGATTAATCTTGAAAAGTTGGCAAGAGAGAGAAAGAGATGATAAATTTTTAATGTGAGGATAATAAGGATATTATCAAGGATATTATTAAGGATTCTAATTGGATTATTATTAGGATTAATTTATAATAATTGATAGAGGAAATTAGGCATGTAATTAATTCAAATAATTTTGAATTAATTCAAATGGTTGGTCAAGAGCAATTCAAGGAGGTTCTTAGAATTTGGAACTCTTCATGGGAAGAGTGGACGGTAAGCTTAAGGAAGAAGTGCGAATCCTTTAAAAGCACGTACCTAGCATCTTGTTTTTCTTTTCCCCATTTTTTTTTTGCAAGTAGCCGAATTTCTTCTTTATTCCCTCCTCGCCAATTATTTTTCTCTCCTTTCTCATTCTCTCAAAACCAAAACTCTCTCTACTCCTTGCCGAAACCCCACCTTCTTTTCTCATCATTATTTCCTTTCCTTTAGCCGAATTCACTCCCTTGGTGTGCCGAAAAGTTCCTCTCCTATTCTATAGCACTTTGGCCGAATGCTAGGAGGGGAATAGATCTCTTCGGGATTTCTTATGGCAATCGTTGGTGAAGGTAAGTGATAGCCGAATCTTTCTTGTCCCTATACTTTCTCTCTGTCGATTTATAGGTTGGAGAAAGCCAAAATTTTGGCATCTGCAAACAAGAAGGCTAACCCCTCTTTGAATCGATATCATCTAGGAACTACGGGATTTTCAAGCAATAGATTTGACTCTCTATTCTCTGTCAATCTGTTATAGGGTAAGGTGGTAAGAGTCTATTTTTAATAGATCACTCTTTTAAGTATTCAAAAGCCGAAGGCTATTAACATGTGATTGCCGATTTAGGGAAACAGAAGCGCTTGGAGTGTGGTGGCTTGTACTCAAAGGCATTTGGGTAAGGTTTCGGGTTCACAAGGAACCCTTTGCAATTAATTTGGTTTGGCCGAATAGGCCATGGCACTAACCTTGTGGTTGGCCGAATATAGGGCAAGGATATTGTGGGTGGCCGATTGGTTATTCCGGGATTTAAGGCTTTCGTTAATTTTAGGTGTGTACATACACACCTTATAACTTTTTAATATGCTAAGTGTTATATGTATGCTTAATCGGTTTGTGTAGATTCGGATGTAATACCATCATGGTATAAACAAGGATTCGTAAGTCTTTGTTGCTATGAGCTTTCTTTTGATGCTTTTGGGAAGCATGGCATATTTGGTATATGTGGCTTATAATATATGGCTCATGATAGATCTGCTCGATGTTGTTAAATAAATCTATTGGCATGATAATTGTTAATTATATATTATTGATTGATGTGGGATTAAATAAGTGGAGGGAAGTGATATTCGTGTCGGCGGACACGGTGGTTGATACCACATTGTGACTACGGTCACCGAGGTTTGGCACCTCCGAGGTTTGGCACCTCATAGCGTCTCGTCCTCGTGGCTTAACACCACCGTGGGTTGGCCCCACTTTGAGATATGGGATTGACGCCAGGTGATTTGGTATCACAAGATGGGTTGGCCCCATCACTTGATTTGTGACTATCGTCACCAAAGTGGTTTGGCACCACAATGTTGATGAATATCGTGACTATCGTCACCGATGGTTTGGCACCACCGGTGGTTTGGTACAACACGGGTAGAGAAAGGCGTTTGGATGGCTAGGTTGGGTGCATGATTTTAGTGCATGTTAAATTGTTATATATTGTGTATGTTGTTGCATTAAACTGGGAAAAGGGTACACATTGGGTCTTGATGACTCACCTTTTTCTGTAACATTTTCGGTGACTCGAGTCTGCGGATAAGGAGTCGGATGAACTCGAGGTGGCCATGCAATGAAAATGTGGACTAGGTGGATTTTGAACTATTTTATTTTATTACGGGTTAATTTTTGTCTAAGTTGTAATAAGGTCTCCTAATATTGCACTTGGATTATTTTACATGTTTTGATAATTTGCTTAAACTACTTTATGATATTAAAATGGTACACATGTTTTCTCAAATTAATACGCAAAATGTTTTATTGTGCCATCGAGTACACTTGAATCAGAATAACAACGACCTAATATATTATTAAACAACACTAAGTAATGTTTTCTTCATAACACCTCAACTGTTTTAAACCAAAACAATATCTTTTATCAAAATTTAAATCGCTTAAAGGGATTTTTCAAAAATGTTTTCTTTGTAGCATACCAAATTCAGTCATAACATTTGGGCCGGGTTTGGGGTGTTACAAATTGGTATCAGAGCCCAGTTCAAAACTCGATTGTGGGGGCCTAAGGCCCAAAATGTTTGGTTTTTGTTCGTAGGCCTTATGATAATGTTTGAGAAATGGTTTTGGCTTGAACAGCATGGCACCGGGTCTCCGGCACCTATCCTCCCACGTAAGTACTTCTATCCACTTTTGTGAATTCTTTTGATGAGGGGTAGAAAGGGTAGGATGGGAACGTAGACTACTAAAGTAGAAACTATTGAACCTCAGGGCTAGTATATTCCAACAAAAAAAATTACATAAGACTTAATAATTCCTAAACAAACCCCGTGAGTTGTCACTAAGCAAAGGGTGTGGCAATCGTTATAATGCATGTCTTGGATTGGATTCGTTGGGGCTCGGTATTTAAGCAAATCCTCGTGACTCACCTCCTACTCATTCGAATCCTACACGGCGTAGTAACAGCTCATCCTAGTGAGACGATACACTCATAGGCTAAACTCGATAACTAAAACCCAAAAGGGATTAGCCGCTTGTTTTGAGGAAAATAAAATCTTGTTTGAAAAAAAGACCAAAATACCCTCCGCTTGAAAATGACAAAAATACCCACTTGTAAATTATCAAAATACCTCAGATGAAAAATTTTTCAAATAGAAATTTTCAAAATATCCATGTTTTGTGAAATCACTTAGAACCCAATTTTGGAATCATTTTGGTGAAAATGCCCAATATGAAAAATTACTAAAATACCCTTGGGGTAAAACTACAAAACGCCTTGAAACATGAAATTTCCAAAATACCCACAGCTTTAATCAAAATTTTCATTTCATAAAAGTGCTTAAAACCTTAAATTCCAAAAGCGTCATGATTTTGTAGAATTACAAAATTGCCCTAACCAACAAAATTATCAAAATGACCTTGGTTTTCAAAATTTTTGCAACACCATCAAAATGGAAGATAAAATCTTAAAAATAACTCCCAAAGTTTTATAACTTTTTGAAACATCCCTGATTTATCAATTTTACAAATCCACCCCGATTTGTGGAAAATTACCAAAATGCCCCTGAGTTTCAAAATCACCGAAAGACCCTCAAATTTCAAAATTTTCCAAATACCCCGGGAAATTAAGAGATTTAAAATAATTTTTGACAAAATTATCCAAGAACCTGTGTTTTTGAAAAATTACAAAAATACCTGTAGGACAAATTACGAAAATCCCCCTGGGTAGTGGAAAAACAATCACAACGAAACTACAATGTCTCTTTGAACTAATGAAAGATCTGTGCTTGTTTGATTACGAAGAACCACTCTTAAAACTTCCATCATAAAATTTCTTTTCGCAACCAAGTAAAATACTAATCCATAAAATTTCTTAATCGATTAAAGCGCAATAGTTAGAATGAGCTCTAGAGGACGAGGCCGTCGTGGACACAGTGAGGCGGGATAGCAGTGTCGTAACCCGTGAGGTCGGGTCAGGAATCGGAGAATGGGGTACCACCGCCACCACCATCCCCAATTTTTAGAGCTGAGGAGCAGGATCAGACGGGAGGTGAGGCGGTGACGCAAGCTGTGTTGCGAGTCCTTGAGATGGTGGCTGGGGCGAGTGGAGGTATAGGAGCTCGAAAGTCTATACCCGAGCGACTGCGATCCAACCAGGCGCAGGTATTCAGGGTGTATCGAGTGGCACCCAAAGGCGGAATCTTGGTTAGAATCGACTGAAAGGATCATGGATGATCTTGATCTGACGGATGAGGAGAAGTTGAAAGGAGCGGTGTCGCTTCTAAAGGATGAGTCATATCAGTGGTGGCTCACGGTACGAGATGGTACTACGGCAGATGACCTTACTTGGGAGTATTTCAAAGCTGTTTATCAAAAGAAGTATGTGGGCACCAGCTACATTGATGCTCAGAGGAAAGCCTTTCTGGGGTTGGTACAAGGAAATAAGACTGTGTCAGAATATGAAGCGAAATTCTTGAGGCTGAGCCACTATGCTCGGGGAATTGTGTCGACAGAGTATGAACGGTGTGTCCGCTTTGAAGACGGACTGAGGGATGACTTGAGGCTACTGATTGCTCCACAGCAGGAGCGTGAGTTTGTTATTTTTGTGGAAAAGGCTAAAGTAGCCGAATGGGTCAAGGCGTCCGTGAGACAAAATTATGATAGAAACAAGCAGAAAAGAGGCTTTGGATCGTCTGGATCGGGTAGTAACGCTCGTAAGAGGGCTAGGCAGATGGGTAGAATCAGCCGAAGGCCCATGGCTACTAATCGAGACCAACTCAAGGTAACCACTGGGAAGTCACATTGGGGAGGTTGTTGACCGGGTGAAAGAGGATGCTTTGAATGTGGATCTTTGGATCACCGTGTAAGGGATTGTCCTCGGAAGTTGGCTAAGAATCAGCCAGAGGGTCAAAATCGTGCTCAGGCTAGAAATGTAGGACCACCACAGAGGGGTCGTGGTAATGGTAGAGGAGGCAATGGTTCTAATAGAGGTCGCGGGAATCCAAGAAGAGGCGAGCAACAGTAAGTAAGGCAACCTGGTTTAGTCTACGCAGCGAGGCGTTGAGAGGAGGGTGACGCACCGGACGTCATAACCGGTACGTTCCTAATTTTTGGTCTTCTATATGTTGCATTAATTGATGTGGGTTCAACGCATTCATACGTTGCTAGTATTGTGGTAGAGACCATGAACATAGACTTTGAGACTACTTCTAGGGAGATGACAGTAATTAGCCCTCTAGGTAACTCTGTAGTTGTAAACAAGCTATATAGAGATGTACCCCTAGAACTCCAAGGGGTAGTGTTTGTGGCTGACCTAATGGAACTGCCGTTTGGGGAGTTTGACCTAATTCTTGGCATGGACTGATTGGTTAAGCATCAGGCAAAGTTGGATTGTGCTGCTAAGCGCATGGTTCTAAAAGTGGCTGAGGGTGATGAGGTAGTCATGATAGGTAATAGAAGAAATTACCTATCCAACGTGGTGTCGGTATTGAAGGCAGAGAAAATGGTCAGAAAAGGGTGTGAGGCATTTTTGGTTCGAATATGTGCCTTGGAGGCTAAGGAGTCAGTAGTTGAGAAGGTCCGAATGGTAGGGGAATTCACGATGTATTTCGGAGGAACTTCCGGTCGTCTCCAGATCGGGAAGTTGAATTCGGTATAGACTTGTTATCTTGAACGCACTTGTGTCTATAGCACTGCATCAATGGCACCAAAGGAATTGGTGGAACTGAAGGCTCAAATTCGGGAGCTCTTGGACCGAGGATTTATCCGACCAAGTATATCTCCGTGGGGAGCACTGTCTTTGTTTGTCAAGAAGAAGGACGGTTCAATGCGGATGTGTATCGACTACCGCCAATTAAACAAGTTAATGATCAAGAACAGTATCCGCTGCCTCGATTGATGACTTGTTTGACCAACTCAAGGTGCATCGGTATTCTCAAAGATCGATCTTAGGTCAGGATATCATCAACTCAAGGTGAAGGAGGTTGATGTGCACAAGATGACATTCCGTACAAGGTATGGGCATTACGAGTTTTTGGTGATGCCATTTGGGTTGACCAATGTACCGACAGCATTCATGGACTTAATGAATAGGGTGTTTCAGCAGTACTTGGATCAATTTGTCATGGTGTTCATAGACGACATATTGGTTTACTCAAAGATGGGGGAGGAACATGACATGCATCTGCGTATAGTTCTACAAGTACTGAGGGAGAAGCAGTTATATGCCAAATTTAGTAAGTGCGAATTTTGGCTTAGAGAGGTGGCTTTCTTAGGTCACGTAGTGTTAGCAGAAGGGATTAGAGTAGATCCTCGCAAGATCGAAGCGGTGTTGGACTGGAAACCGCCTAGGTAGTGGCAGAAATTTGAAGTTTTCTGAGTCTGGCGGGGTACTATCAGAGGTTTGTGGAAGGATTCTCTTTAATCGCGGTGCTGTTGACTAAGTTATTAAGAAAGGGAATTCCATTTGTGTGGATGGAGAAGCAACAAGAAAGTTTTGACAAGCTAAGGAAGATTCTGACGGAAGCTCTGGTTCTGGTACAACCTGAGGTAAAAAAGTTGTTTACGATTTACTGTGATGCGTCCCATACTGGTTTGGGATGTGTACTGATGCAAGAAGGAAACGTAGTGGCCTATGCATCCCATCAGCTAAGACCGCATGAGGTTAACTATCCAACGCACGACTTGGAGTTAGCGGTAGTAGTCTTCGCTTTGAAGATATGGAGGCATTACTTGTATGGGGAGAAGTCGATGGTCTACACGGATCATAAAAGTCCGAGGTATCTCTTGTCTCGTAAGGATTTGAATTTGAGGCGTCGGTGGATTGAATTGTTAAAGGACAATGATCGCTCAATTGAGTACCATCCGTAAGGCTAACGTGGTGGTGACGCGTTGAGCCTAAGGTCGTGTGGATTTAAGAGCGATGTTTGCTCACCTCGGTCTATACGACGATGGAAGTCTTTTGGAAGAACCGCAAGTTAAACCGACTTGGATCAAGGAGATTAAGGAAAAGCGGTTGGTGGATGATGCTTGAATGCGAGAAGGTTGCAAGTTCAAGAAGGTGGTTTCAAGGGTACGCTTTATCCGGTGAGGAGTGCTATGTTTTCAAGGGCGAGCTTGTATGCCAAATATGTGGAATTGAGGCGAAAGATTCTCCAAGATGCACATAGCAGCCCATCGCTTATGCATCCCGGAGGTAGCAAGATGTATGGAGATTTGCGTAAATGCCTCGGTGGCACAGGTTGAAGCGTGAGGTAATCAATTGTGGAAAGTGTCCGACGTGTCGCAAGTTAAAGTCGAACATCGCTTGCCATCGTGGTTGCTCCAACCGGTGAAGATCCTCGGTGGAAATGGGAGAGGATCACTATGGACTTTGTCGATGGATTACCCTCACGCCAGCAAGAAGAACTCGGTTTGGGTGATTGTGGATCGACTAACTAAGTCGCGCATTTCATACGGTAAGGTAGATTATTCGCTTGAAGCTAGCAAAGTTATATGTAGCCGAGATAGTGAGATTGCATGGTGTGCTAGTATTGATTATCTCGGATAGGGATCCGAGGTTTACATCAAGGTTTTGGAGAGCCTTGCATCAAGCCTTGGGAACGAGATTGGACTTCAAAGATGACTTTTCACCCAAAACCGACGGACAATCGAAAAGAGTGATACAGATTTTAGAGGATATGCTGAGAGGTTGTGTTTTGGATTTCTATGGTAGTTGGGAGGAGTATCTACCGTTGGTGGAATTCGCTTATAACAATAGTTATCAAGCCAGCATTCAGATGGCTCCATATGAAGCACTGTATGGACGAAAATGCCGTACTCCTACGTGTTGGACAGAGTTGGGTGAACGACAGGTTTTGGGTCCGGAGTTGGTGACTGAAACTGAGGACAAAGTTAAGGTAATTCGGGCTCATCTCAAGGAATTTTCGGATAGGCAGAAGTCCTATGCCGATCTCAAGCGCAAGGAAATGGAATATGCTGTGGGAGATAAAGTTTTTCTGAAGGTGTTGCCTTGGAAGAAGGTGTTGCGATTTGGGAAAAAAGGAAAGCTAAGCCCTAGGTTCATTGGGCCATATACAGTGTTAAAGTGAGTGGGACCGGTAGCTTATTAGCTCGAGCTGCCGGCAGAGTTGAGTCAGATTCATGACGTCTTCCATGTGTCAATGCTTAGACAATATCGGTCCGATCCATCACACGTGGTGCCAGTGGTAGAGATTGAGGTTAACTCAGACCTATCTTTCGAGGAGGAGCCAGTTCAGATCTTAGATCGTGATGTCAAGGTTCTACGTAGGAAGTCAGTACCCTGGGTGAAAGTACTATAGCGAAACCATGGCACGGAGGAAGCGACGTGGGAACCCGAGAATGTGATGCGGCAGCAATAGCCTCACCACTTCTGATCAGGTAATTTCGAGGTCGAAATTATTTTTAAGGGGGTAGAACTGTAACATCCTAAAATAGGGGTTATTTGTGTTTGAATTATTTTGCTTGTGTTTGGATTGCTGTGATATTAATTGTGGTGTCGTAAGGCTTAATTAGGGGTCTTGAGTAGGCTCGGATTAGTAGAAAATTTATTTGTGAAGCTTTAAAGGTAGGAAGCCTTAGTAAGTAGGAGTTACAAGGTTAAAGGAGGGAATTATTGTCATTAAAATGACTTGGAAAAGTGGCAAGAGGGAGGCCACTTAGGTGCTAGAGTTGACGCCACAAGGAGCAAGGGGAACCTATGTTCGAGTCATTTAATTTTCCTTTTTGATCTTTATTTTGACTGACAATAAGGGAGGAATTTCCCAATTTTAAACTTTGGGATAATAAGGAAAGTATGAGAATATTATTTGGCTTTAAATGGATTTTATTTGATTAATCTTGAAAAGTTGGCAAGAGAGAGAAAGAGATGATAAATTTTAATGTGAGGATAATAAGGATATTATCAAGGATATTATTAAGGATTCTAATTGGATTATTATTAGGATTAATTTATAATAATTGATAGAGGAAATTAGGCATGTGATTAATTCAAATAATTTTGAATTAATTCAAATGGTTGGTCAAGAGCAATTCAAGGAGGTTGTCAATTTGGAACTCTTCATGGGAAGAGTGGACGCAAGCTTAAGGAAGGGGTCTGAATCCCTTTAAAAGCACGCATCCTAGCATCTTATTTTTCTTTTCCCTATTTTTTTGCAAGTAGTCAATTTCTTCTTTATTCCCTTCTCTCCAATTATTTTTCTCTCCTTTCTCATTCTCTCAAAACCAAAAATCTCTACTCCTTGCGAAACCCCACCTTCTTTTCTCATCATTATTTCCTTTCCTTTAGCCAATTCACTCCTTGGTGTGTCAAAAGTTCCTCTCCTATTCTATAGCACTTTGGTAGAATGCTAGGAGGGAATAGATCTCTTCGGATTTCTTGTGGCAATCGTTGGTGAAGGTAAGTGATAGCCAATCTTTCTTGTCCCTATACTTTCTCTCTGTCGATTTATAGGTTGGAGAAAGCCAAATTTTGGCATATGCAAACAAGAAGGCTAACCCTCTTTGAATCGATATCATCTAGGAACTACAGATTTTCAAGCAATAGATTTGACTCTCCATTCTCTGTCAATCATTATAGGGTAAGGTGGTAAGAATCTATTTTAATAGATCACTCTTTAAGTATTCAAAAGTGAAGGCTATTAACATGTGATTGCCGATTTAGGAAATAGAAGCGCTTGGAGTGTGGTGGCTTGTACTCAAAGGCATTTGGTAAGGTTTCGGTTCACAAGGAACCCTTTTGCAATTAATTTGGTTTGGCCGAATAGGCCATGGCACTAACCTTGTGGTTGGCCAAATATAGTACAAGGATATTGTGGGTGGCGATTAGTTATTCCGGGATTTAAGGCTTTACGTTAATTTCTGGTGTGTACATACACACCTTATAACTTTTTAATATGCTAAGTGTTATATGTATGCTTAATCTGCTTTGTGTAGATTCGTATGTAATACCATCATGGTATAAACAAGGATTCGGTAAGTCTTTGTTGCTATGAGCTTTCTTTTGATGCTTTTGGGAAGCATGGCATATTTGGTATATGTGGCTTATAATATATGGCTCATGATAGATCTGTTCGATGTTGTTAAATAAATCTATTGGCATGATAATTGTTAATTATATATTATTGATTGATGTGGGATTAAATGAGTGGAGGGGGAAGTGATATTCGTGTCGACGGACACCAGTGGTTTGGTACCACATTGTGACTACGGTCACCAGAGGTTTGGCACCTCTAGAGGTTTGGCACCTCATAGCGTCTCGTCCCTGTGGCTAAACACCACCGTGGGTTGGCCCCACTTTGAGATATGGGATTGACGCCAGTGATTTGGTATCACAAGATGGGTTGGCCCCATCACTTGATTTGTGACTATACGTCACCAGTGGTTTGGCACCACAATGTTGATGAATATCGTGACTATACGTCACCAGTGGTTTGGCACCACCAGTGGTTTGGTACCACACAGGGTAGAGAAAGGCGTTTGGATGGCTAGGTTGGGTGCATGATTTTAGTGCATGTTAAATTGTTACAAATTGTGTATGTTGTTGCATTAAATCGGGAAAAAGGGGTACACATTGGGTCTTGATGACTCACCTTTTTCCTTTAACATTTTCAGGTGACTCGTAGTTGCGGATAAGGAGTCGGATGAACTCGAGGTGGCCATGCAATGAAAATATGGACTAGGTGGATTTTGAACTATTTTATTTTATTATGGGTTAATTTTTGTCTAAGTTGTAATAAGGCCTCCTAATATTGCACTTGGATTATTTTACAT